>JAODAL010039984.1:0-37425 GCA_025379985.1 Phyllomedusa bahiana
ACCCCTACTAAATGTATACAAAATTAAAAGTGGAGTTTTGCAGCTAACAAAGGGACCTGCAGTTACTAGAAATTATGTTTATCCAATATAAGTTCAGGCTGCCCAATATCCAGGAAATATTTCAATAGCAAACTGTTAATATAAAGATATTCCACTACAATGTCTACACTAAGTCTTGGTGAAACTTTATCCAGTGTTATTTATAGTTATCGGTTGTCTGGGTTGGGCGGCGGGCCCCCCCCCCCCCCCCCCGCTCCCACCGCCGTGAATTTACAGTGGTAGATGCTGCTTTAAAATTCTCTAGCTAACTACATATTCAAATCTCTAATCTAACTAATTGGAAGGATCACAGCTAATAGTAGAGGTTTCTCTGTGCAGAAATAGACTAATTTCGCTGAGCTGTTTGGCCACAGGCAGAGCGCACGTCCTATTCCTATGAGACGCTGAGAGACACTGAGGCTGAAACAGGAAACGCTGTTCTATGTAATACGAGGTCATGTGATTTTTCAGCCAATCGCAACCATACAACTCCCAGTCATGACGTCGCACACACATCTCACCCTGCTCTATTCTGTAATCTCATTTGCTGGCCGCCAAAATTACAGGAAGCGCCGGAAAAGGCACGATCTTAATAGATGATGCACAGATTTTAACCTTAATTATCGCATGATCTGGAAATTTCGATCACCATAAAAACCTTGCCGATTCCAACTTTGTCGATAAAAATCGCTCAACACTACTGAGGATTTAAAAATAAGTTATTAAAAACCAAGGTATAATACATTATCATATAAAATGAACAGGTCCTTAATAGAATTAGTAGTAATATTAAATTTGATTAAGGAATTGTTCATTTTAAATGATAATGTATTATGTCTTTGTGAAAGATTTCTTGTCCTGTACAGTTTTATATGTGTGCTTTAATAACCGCTGTTTTATTTATGGAAACCGCTGGACATTTTTCTATACAATTATTATTACACTTTTTATTATACCTAATAATGTATTAGCACACTTCTGTATGCTAATACACTGCACTCTGTGTCAGTATGACACACAGTGTGAACTGATAGCAGCCTTACTATACAGACAGCCTGGGGCTACTCTAGATCTGCAGGGCTGACTGTACAGACATTCCCTATGCTAGATTGGGCATAGAAAATCCAGTTGACCAGATGAGGCAGGGAAATCCCCTTTGACCATGGTCATGGACCACGACAATCAAAGGGTTAAACAGCAGGGATCAGAGGCTTGTTTAGTAATGGAGCTGTTAACTACAGCTCTATTCCTAGCACAGCTGTGGCGCTGGGAGCCACAAAGCCCCCTCTAAAGGCAGTAAATCTTTTGGCATCGCTCAGGAGAGATACACGCGGCATTGGTCGATCCTTAAGGGGTTAAATTCTTATTTAGTGGATTTCAAACATAAAAATAGCATTTTTGGGGGGTTAATATTACCCACAATGCTTCAGTAATACATACGAATGTTGACTGCATTTATTTATAAATCGTTTTTTGCTTTGGAAATACTCTTTTTGTTACTCAATCTTCCTTACATTTCTCATGTTAGCTGAATAATGTAAAATATTTTCCCGTCATTCTTAAAACTGAAGGAACCACTTAAGCTCCCTGATTTCCATTAACTCAGTGAGAGTGTTTGAAACATTCTAGCCCCATAATATGCTGCAATTTTTTGTAATAATGGTCTATAGGAATTGGTAGAGGAACTCCAAATATGAAAGAGGGTTATATTGTCTGTTAATGTTCTACCAACCTACCTGGGGCCTTTCTCGATTACCTTTCCACCTAGGATGTTACCTACTTGGGCCCTGATTACCTACCTGAAGCCCCAACCTACCTATCTGGGACCTTGCCTGCCTACATACCTACCTACCTGGGGCCTTGGCAACCTACCTGGAGCCTTTTCTTTGCACGTACCTGGGGCCTTGCCTAGCAGGGACCCTACCAACATACCAGGGTCTTATGTAATAAGTGGCCTATCTACCTAGAAACCGAGTGGATGTGGCTACCTATATAATAACATGGGTTTGGCTAATGAATTTGGGGGGCTACTTGCTTAATTGAGTCTAGCTCAAAGGGAGAGGAGGTGTTACCTACCTTAAGGTAATATTTAGTATTCATGGTGCCCTAGGCATTATAGATCTCTGTCAGCCAAAGCCGATTAGTGTTTTTTTTTTTTCATATTTTACAGGTTTCCCCGCTTGACTACTTCAAACCATTGTTGGGTCCATTTCTTTTATAAAAATTGATAAACAAGTGATGTTGTTGGGGAGTGTTTATTTAAATTAAAATTTTTGTGTTGTTTCAGTGCATTTTATTTCCAATAAAAGAAGTATCTGACTGACATTTTACTAGCACTGGGGCTTGATGTCAGCCAGCTCTGTCTTTTTTTTACATTTTTGTCACTCCAAAGCGGACACCAAACCTCAGTGCTAGTAATACAGAAACGTCTGTCAAACACCTCTCTTACACTCTCTAACTCTGGAATAAAATGGTAAAGGAAACACTGACAAAACACAAAAAAATAAACTGTTCCCGATAACAACCCTCATTGATCATTTTATTATAGAAATGGATTCAACACTGGTCTGAAATAGTCCAATAAATCCAACACAGTCTAACAGGTAAATCTGCAGAAAACACAGAAACACTACAAAAAGCATAACAGTACTAAACTCCATATCTTGCTTCCCCTGCAGATCATGCATCATGCCTGTGGCTGATCTTTTGGGGGACAAGGGAAGGAATACGGATGGCACAATATGATTATGAGGGGTGCAGGTTAGATGTAGTACCATCTCCAAGGGGTTAGTCCTCTGTTCCTCCCCACCACTTTCGAGACTGTGCCTCTAACCTATGGCATGTACCTGCTTTCCCACACATGGGAAATTTGTAGAGAAGTGGGAATAGTTAAAGAGGTGCAAGAAAAGTGAGGATTGTAAGATATTTGTGTGCAAATTCTGCAGGGCTTAGTAGTGGCCAGGAGAAGTCATCATAGCAGTCTGGCACCAGATGGAGAAGAAAAGGGAAAGTGATCGACTGCATAGAGAAATGGCACCTGTGAGTCACTTGATGTAACTGTACTGTAATCACTTATATGTCTGCAGAGACTTTGTACATTGGTATCTACCACTATATGGTCACTGTATGGAGGTAATATACAGTCTGAGCCAGGGAGACCCATAGCACCCCCCCCCGCCCCCTCGCCAATCAACGGCATCGCTGGGTCACACAGACCCAGTGATACAGCACTCACAGCAGCCGCATGTGCTGAGCAGACATCATCAGAGACTGCACGGCTGTTTTATTCTGATTACGGGTGGTCATCCACTGGTTGATGCCTCATCTTGCGTCCAAGATCTGGAGTTTTAATGACGTCACGCTGTCTGCTCCGGATTCAAAAAGAAGGGGGAGAACAAAGAATAGAGGAAAATTACTATTTATTTATTTAAATTGTGGGCCCTATATTTACCTACCTAATTGCTGGGGCGCCCTATATACCTATATATACTAACCTAAATACTGAGGGTCTTATATACACCTACCTAACTGCTGGGGGGCCCTATATATACCTAGCTAACTGCTGGGAGGCCCTATATGTATCTAACTACTGGGGGTCCTATGTGCACCTACCTAACTACTGGCGAGCCCTATGTATACTTAGCCAACTACTGGGGGCCCTATATATATATCTAACTACTGGTGGTTCCTACCTAACTACTGAGGGGCTCTATATATACCTACTTAACTACTGAGGGCCACTATATATACTTACTTAAGTACTGGTGGCCCTATGGATACCTACCTAATTACTGTGGGGCTCTATATATACCTAACTAACTACTAGGAGGGCCCTATATACACCTACTTAACTACTGGGGGGGTTCTATATACACCTACCTAACTACTGGGGTGTAGACCCTATATACATTTGCCTAAATACTGGGGGACAGTATATACCTACCTACCACCTGGGGGACCTATGTACCTACTTAACTATGGGGGGGCCCTAACTAACCAGCAACCTGGATTCTATGTACCTAATTACCTACTGTGTGGTCCTATATACCTACCTACTGGAAGGGGCCCTATATACCTACCTATCTACTGGGGAACCCTATGTACCTAATTATTAGGGGGGCCTTTAAACTTACCTTCATGGGGCCTATGTTCCTACTTAGTGGGGGAGCCTTATATACCTATCTCCTATCCTTTTAGGTAGGTTAGACCCTAAAAATTTGTCAGATAAGAAGGTAGACTCTTCCTATTAAGTAGGTAAAGTCCCCCATCAGTATAGGGTTCCACTCAACTATCTATTGTGAGCACTATAAGCTACCTATTCGTAGGGAGGGGGGGGGGGCGGCTATATTGAAGGGGGACTTTACCTACTTAATATGAAAAGTCTGCCACTTATCTGACTAATTTTTAGAGTTTTAGCTACCTAAAAGGAGCATTTACCTATACACCTGCTTTTTTGGGGGGGGAGGTGTGGGCTGGCTATGCTAGGTTCCTACCTATTGGTGGCACATATGAGGGCCCTATAGTTGGCTGGCGGCACTTTCACTGTTTGGAGTCTAACATGTTTGTGTGGTAAATTCTGCAGGGACGAGTTGTGGCCGAGAGAAGACATCATGGCGGTCTGGATCGAATGAAGAAAGAAAAGTAAGAATGTCTCATCAGAAAAGATCTCACCTGTGAGTCACTTAATGAAACTGCCCTGTAATCACTTATATGTTTGCCTGTGTACACTGCTATCTACCCCCTATATGGTAACTGCATGGTGGTAATAATGGTCTTAGTGTAACGGTTTACATTCAGTAACAGTACGATGGTATTATTCAGAATGTTTATGGTGGTGATATGTGGAGATGATGATGATGTACTGGTATTAATAGGTGCTTATCTATTGTTGTTATTGGCATTATTGGTCTTGGTATACTGATTTGCTCAGTAACAGTATGATGGTATTAGTCACTACATGGCAGTGATATGTGGAGTATTATTTGGTCCTTGTATATTATTATTGGTAATATTGGTCTTGCTATACTGGTTTGGTCAGTAATATTGTGGTGGTATTAGTCACTATATAGTGGTGACATGTGTTAATAATGTGGCCCCTGTATACACATTTACCCGCAGAATACAGATAAGTAAATTAAACTGTTCAGTGTAAATACCAACAACAACTAAACCCAAAAAACAGAACACTTTGGCTGTAAAACTTTATTTTCTCTGGCCCCATTTGAAATAAATTTTCATCTATTGGACTATCCATTTAAATACAAAAGCGTTCTACACTGCAGACATTCGTAACGTCAAGTCGGGATCCTGTTGTTGAAAAGTATTGGTCAATGCTAGACGGTGTGTCTGTGTGTGATAAGGAGTGGCTCCAAGACTGTAGTTTATGCAACCTCAGCCCCATGAGTCTTTAGCTACGCTCCTGTATATGGTCACTGTAAGGTGGAAATTTACAGTCTGTAGAATCTATGTACAACTGGTATACACTACTAAATAGTCACCATATGGCGATAATATTGGTCTTTACATACTGATCTTTATATTGCAGTAATAGAATAGTGTATTTTTCAGTAACTATGTAGTGGTAATCTATGGTCTTGTTCTGGCGGTATAAATGAATCGGATCCGTTACATGATCAGGTAGTGAATATTAATTCATTATATTGGCCATTAATATAGTGGGATAATTTTGTAGACAGTATAATGGTATATATTGGTGAGGATTTGCTCTTGTAACTGCCTAGACTGATTATTACAGAGGTAATGGAGATAAATTTTATTGTGTTCAGAGAGAAAGGGGCTCATTATTTGGTGAAAGAGTAGCGTGATGCATCTAATTGATATGCTATGGCGGGACTCAGGCTTTCTCTGGTGCGCTGATCTTTGTTGAATGTCAAGTTTGGTAGTTTTAAGGAAAAAAAACATCAAAAGTTATGTTTCATCATTTACATTCTTATTAAGCTCATCAGATTATTTTTTGTTAAACTGTTTTTAACTTGCTATACATGCTCTTCAACCGACGTATCAGATATCTCTCACACAGCTTTCCTTGAGAAAGATGCAGTGTCTTTGGCTCAGAAGCCAGATTCAATAGCTCCTTCCTCCTCCCACAGTTATAATACAGTACAGAGGCGAGTTTGCCGAATGTGTTATATCAGCTAATGCTTCATACGTACATGCAAAATTTTTATAACTTGTCTCTTAGCGACCTGTCTATTCATTAACCAAATCAGTAGTGTCTAAAATAGTCAATGATATTAAAAAAAGTTCTATTGGAAACGTAATTTACTGTGATAAATAAGATTACATGGGTCCTGAACGGAAGGTGTCTTCATGTTTCTCGGAGCTCTGGCAGCCGGCAGTAATAATAAAAATATAATTTTCGGAGGAGGCAATTTAATATGGAACTCAGGGAATGGAACAAAGATCATATTCCAGCACCTGATTTCTTTAATCATGTTGACAGTGGTGCCGTGCTCTCAAACGCCCGAGAGACTCATCCGCGGAGGGGCGGGCTAACGCTTCAAACCCACGACATGGCACGGTCATCCTGGAGTGCCCGAATCTAATGGGGCCTGATTAACCCACACGGGAACATTAAGTTTCACCTGGATTATTTAAAATCCGAGACTTATCTGTTTTATAAGTGAAAGCCTTTTGGAGGTTTGTCGCCTCCCTTTCAGGAGACCTGGTGTAAGATTGTTCAGAATGTGCTCCCGGCGTGCTCAGGTAACAGAGTATGCGTATCAAGTATTATGCTATTAAACCTTAAAACGCATACATAATTAATTGCCTCTGCTTGTTGCTGCTGTAAATGTATAGGATGAACTGGATAGTGTATTTTTCCCTTCGGTATCCATAATTTACCATGTAGGCAGCGACTGGGCATCCTGATGAAAAAAAAAAAGAAGAGAAATCATGGATACCGTCCCAAATAAGCGATCCCGGTAAGCGAGACCCGAAGCCTGTCATAAGTCTATATATACAGGATATAAGTTTATATGACAGATGATCTGAATTCTTAAGATGAACTGGCCAATTGGCCAAGCCAGATAAGTTTATAAACAGACGATCTGGAGAGAGAACTGGTTCAAAGCGTGAGCCAAAGCCTGTACTAGTTTATCATAACATGATGATCTGCATTTTTGTAGAATAACGAGATTCAGCTGCTGACTGAGGCAGAAGACAATTGATTAGGTGGTTAGTGGCATGTCGGGACTTAATCACAACAGAGCACGTTGGTGTATAATATGATCCTCCTGTTTTTACTTAGAGGATAGAGAATAAACTTGCATTCAAGGGTAAGTTAATATATTCAGGGGTTACAGTCACTTTGTGATCTTCACACTGACATTCAGGCAGATAAGTTTTAAAACACAAAAAAACCCACAAACACAATGTCTTCCGTATTCAAAGCAAACTTTATACAAATGGTGGTTGTGTTATGCTGGTAGCTGCTGCACATTTTCTCCCCTCGTCTGTATGGTGCACGCGATTCAGAAAAATTATAGCGGCTCAGTCAAAGATATCAGACGAGGAAGTATGACGCGAAAGAGGAAAAACTAGAAAATATATATAGATACTAGAGAGAAAAAGCATAATTTACGCTCTGTGTAACGAGCATAAATCGCAGTAGATAGTATGCTAGTATTGGGAGAGCACAGCACTGACAAGAAAATAACGATGTCAACTTGGCAAAGCATAATTACATTAGTACACTGAATGTTCAATAGATAAGAAAATTTGAAGAATTCATGATGTGAATAATCACAAGAGGTGAGCAGTGAAAGCAACGCCATTGTTTTATCCAAGATTGGCGACTTTCAATGGTTGGTAGACTGACTGTCATCAAGATTCATCAAAACGCTAGAACAGTTGCGTTAGATTGTGGGAGGGAACAAACAACACTGAACACAACTTGTATTACCTCAACAACCTGCCCCTCCAGTATCGTCCCTCAGCTCCCATCCAGAAACCCCCATTATTTGTATGTATGCCTTTTTTTTATGAAGTCCCAAACATTCTCATCTATCTATGAAAGTGCAAAACCAAACCCCGCCCTTCACACACATTCCTGGTGGCCATATTCATAGTCCTAAGCAATTCCAAAGAACCCGGAAGTTATCTCGGGTTGAAGTTGAACAGTGGCCAATCTTCCTACCCCTAACATTCCGACTCCCACCTCTCCTACTCGTGCAATTGCCTTGTTACTCCAAACTAATGTAAAATATTGGAGATATGCAACTGTCCGAGTGTGATATAACTTTCTTGTGCCAGCACACCTGCACAATCACAACCAGCCCCAGTGCAACCACATGTATATCCCCTTTGCTCACAGGCATCTGGGACATTCTACGTACCCTCCTCATCTATAGCCCCTATTGTGACTTCAATTGAATAGCAGAAGAGGGAAGACGGGGAGGAGGACAAGTTGTCATTAGCCACAGTGATGTCCAGGTACCCACATCTTCAATCCCAAATTAAAGGACTCCAATATCACAATAAATATTATCCTATTGCTCACAGCACACAGACTACTGCTTGCCCCTTGAGAGATTAACCGTAAATACACTTACCATCGCTATTGAAATTCCGTATATAATAACGTATCCCATAACAATTGTGTTTCAGCAAACTACTGAAAGAAATCTATCACTACAACGTACTTCCAGTGGTCAAGCGTGAACAAGTATCATAACGCAGTCCATACCTGCTTATATCTTCTGTAGCATCTCTGCGTTCAACACTAATGCGAAAAAATCAATATACGCACGACATGTGTACATGGTAGGCCATACTCACTCCGGCATTACTTGAAGCGCACAGAAGCCAATTTCCTCCAGTACCTGAAATACGGATAGTGAACTAACATACGCTATGGCCAAATTCTTGACAAGACATACATGTCACTCCCTTACTCAAATCCACTAACTCTCCCATGACCAAACTTCACAACCTTGCTCAGGAGTATAGCCTCAGTTCCGTTGCAGAAAACTACAACCCACATTCCTCCGACCACCAAGAACTTCATACTCATTTCAATCGGACTTCTCCCTAACCTCTGCAGAACCACCACCCCACCATCAACCATCCTAGCAGCCACTGGATTCCTTTTCTCTGCCCGGTTCTATCCTGATCTCTAATCGCATTAGCGCTAGCCACAATACCCAGTGATCAACCAATCTACCTGCCATTTATACACCCGAACCAAGTCAATAATCTACTGACCCAAATGCCAGACCCTGAGGAAAAAACCCTATTGGCTATTTACTGATGTCATCAGTCACCAGTAAACAGAAGACATATGTCTGCCTCTTGGAAAGATCAATACACCAATGTTTGCCAGCATCAAGGCTGGGGATTACTTGTGGCCTAACATCAATCAAGAAAGACACTGTTGAGGACATCAGTGCGTACTCGATGCTGGGGAATAGTCAAATCATAAAGACCGTCGTCTCATTCTAGGGCCACAGGAACGCGTGGCTGACTCCTCATTGAATATCAACTTACAATTCTACACAGAAGTCCAACTGAATCCGTGGAGAATTTTTATCACGCGGATGTCTGCCTTATTCCAGCCCAATGGATTTCACATGAACACTGAAAGCACACCAAAATCCTCCTTTCAATGTGCGTTTGTTATAGTTTACGTAAACCTACTTGGTACTTTGAAACTAATACGAGCAAAATATGCATGAGCTTATCCAAGTCAACTTCTCTCCATTGCTAAGGCACAGACTGATTCATGCGCAACAGGTTACTAAGAAGGATTCTCCATAGTGTGACCCTATTTTCAAGAGCTCGCCACAATTCGGCTCAATAGCGCTCATGCCAGACAACCATACTCTTCAAATCAACCAATCAGTTTTCCCGGTTATCAACCTACAGATTCCAATCGAGAGAACGAGTTTCGTGACCCTTACCAGATTAACACACCACCCATGGCGGACAAGGTCCCTGATTACTCAGAAAACTTGTTTTTACTGCAAACGATCGCTGGACATATCCAAAGCGCGCAGGCAGTGCAATCCGTTGCGCTAAAGTCTCCGGTAGACACTAAAGGATCTGCTACCGAATGGACGAGCAACTCCCGCAATATCCTTCAAGCAAATAATCAATTGTCAACCTCAGTATCAAGTTTTTTGAATATCATTACCCGCCAAAGATTCAACCAAAAACTACAACGCAGGACCTCAGTCCAACAGATAATAAATCCATTCATCATTGTACCTTCAATTTACCAATCTTAAACGATGAGGATCAAGTGGCATACCAAGCATATCCCTCAAGATGCATCTCATCCGCCTTTCCACACAACAATTCACCTCCTAATCAGAGTCCACAACCATAGGATTATTTTTCCCCCTCGGAGGCCCCCAAAACCTAAATACATTGTCTAGTACCGATTTTCTCAAAGCATTCAGAGAACATCACTGCGTATGACATTCTGAACCCAGTGTGACACGTAGTGAAAAAACGATCTTCAAGATTAATGTGCCACCAACTACCTTTCACATGTAGACACTGGGCATTTTTGGCAGAATCGTCTTCGTGAAACTTTCTGACATTCCACCGGGCACGTATTCATACTAGGGGGGTCTCCTGATTACATTTCAAGCATTGAAGTGGATGGACGACCAAGGCTCCAGCACTCACTTAACCTACCCTGTGCCAATTGAAAACAAGAACTCCTGTCTAACTACTGTACTTATCTCTCCTACATTACCCAACTAATCTGCTTGAAGCTGATCTTCAACAGAACGATGAATGTCTACAACATATATAATTTCTTCTGGAATGTATTGGCTAACAATACTCCAATTTCACATGAAGCTCTACAAGCTGTTCCTAACGCAATAAGCGCTTTCAGCATGTTTTTATTCACATCAAGTAATACCTCTGAAAACATTGACTTGACCCCCACACACACAACTAACCACACACACGACCTGAATGTTGGTCAACAAGATCCTGATTTTTTCTGCATCCCCTTTCAGTCTCACCTGTATGCAAGTCTTCTGAAAGAGAGGGTGCTTAACCCTGCCCGGCGCCCTCGCTTGGCTCAATATCCCTTAAGCATTGATGAAGAACAATCTCTGGGTCACAATCAAGCATCTCTGGATATATGTGAATACTCCATACCATCTAAGCGCGAGCATCAATTCCTCCTCACCTAAAGCAAATACAACCCTCGGTTCCACTGTTCACTAAGAAAAGTGTATCCCTGGAGAAACACCAAAAATAATGTTTATTGTTCAGGACATCAAACAGTCTATTTCCTGTCATCGGATTATAAACCCTTTGGTCCCCAAAGCTCATGTTCTTCTCAGCCAAGTACCTTTCTTCAGCTGGCAACTTCACAGTCCATGGTTTCTGCCAATGTTGCTTACTTTCATTGTCCACTACACAAGGACTGTCAATACCCTGGTCTGCTTTCACTTATCGTTATATCTCATTCCCACCAATGTACAAAAGGATGGCTTCAAAGTGGGCCACAGAACTCACACCAATCGCTAGTTGAACTCAAGCCTGCATGCGCGCGAGCGAAGGACATGTATGATATTCTCGCTTGTGTGCACGAAAACTGATATTCCAACTTGTCAATCAAGCTCTTTGAGTTTCTTCAACATTTTGACATCAATCAACTAGCTAAGTCTATACAGTCGCAAAGCTTCCAATGGTGGTTCTTAGAAAAGTTGTATTCCTCGGACATTGCATGCTTATCACAGGGGACCAAACACCTTACAGCTGCGAACTTGAAAAACTGTGAAAGCACATTTCTTACACTCGAACAATCCTACAAAACAACTACAAGGATTTCTAGTCACGTCACTTACTGTCGTCAATGAGGAAATCCCCAAGGCCTCCAGTCTTAATGCACAGTTTTTACACTATTCTTTCAAGGACATTTTTTACATCCAATGAAAGCTCTCACTTTGAGGCACCTAGAGTGTTTTTCAAATCCATATAAAAAAACTTTCCTACAAGCTTCCAGTTCTCGGGAAACCCCGGACTACTCACAGCCTTTCAACTTCTTCCTATTTTGAAGACTATGGCCTAAGCTTCAGAAGTACCTGACACAAAAACATGGCGAGCGTATGTAGACCTCTTGGATAATATTCTTGCAAGTTAGATCCTTTGCACGGACTGCCCTACTTTCCTCAGAGCTAATATTGCTGCAGCAAGTTCTTCTTGAAAAAACGTCAGATATCAATTTTAGGCCATTACACGGAAATCAATGTTTTATGCCCCAATCATAGATCTACAAGGTATCGCTAATACAAACAGTCGCAAGCAACCTCATCTCAGTAAATAGCGCCATCTCCGTATACAATGCCCATAACTTGCATGCTTTGAAAATGTCACTTTAAGAGAATTAGACAAACTCTCAACCAAGCCACACTGCCTTATCCTTTTCTCAAGGTTGAAGATGAAGATGACGATAAACACACATTCGATCCACAGATGGGATATACCAGACTGTCAGCAGATTACCTCTCCTATCTGAGGCGAGTGAACAAATAGGAGGCTCAAACCTCCCATCTTCCTACTGTCCTACATTAAGGGGGGGGGTTGGGGGGGGGGGGGGGGGGGGGGGGGAGGGGGGGGAACCCAGACTATGTCTTATCTCACTATACTGGGATCCAGTCATATAGCGGATGATCAAGGACGATTCCATAACAGGATTTGCTGTGGTTACCTGCAAGAAACCGTGAGGCTGAACTTACCTTTCGAGAATGCCATCCCAAGAAGTCGAACTCTGGCTGTAACTGACGGCTTGTAAGCTCACTAGAAGAGAGAACCATGAACATATTACACCGACTCAGCCTACAGAAGTAGCCTATGACTTTGGCCTGTAGTGGTGCCGTCGAGTTTTCCAGACAATGCTAGGGAGACGCCCATCAAGATCAATACAAGCCATCAGAACTCTGATGCATGCTCTACCCAATAGCCAGCTCAAGTTTGGCCTGAATAGAAGGAAAAGAAGGAGAATGTGAGAAGAAAGAAGAAGGTGAGAGGATAGAAAGAAGAAAGAAGAAGGTATAAAAGAAAGAAGGAAAAGACGAAGGTGAGTAAAGAAGGAAAGACGGAGGAAAGAATAAGAGGAATAAGAAAGGTAGAATCGAACAAGTACAAGATGCATTAGAATCCAGTGTTAACCTGATTGAGACTAATCTCAAACAACTCATACAAGTCCGACAGGAAAGTAAAAGTTGGCCAGGAATTGGAGGAGCAGATATAACACCAAGATGGATTCTAGAGGAAAGACAATAGACTTTGTTTACCCAAGGGCATATATCCAGCTGTAGTTACAATGGGCTCATAGTACTATCCACAAAGAGGAACTAACCAGATTGAATTTTCTTCAATCAACAAGATACCTACACCAAGAATCTCCATTTTCCACGGCAAGTAACACATGGACTAGAATTGTGAGTATATGCAATACTTGTACCCCAGGAGGACTGAATGCCAACACCATAAAGAGCATTTGAGCTAAAAAACACTATGGAGTCGAGGCTAGTTAGTAAATGAAGCTCGCCACGTCGGGGCGCACTCTTTTCGCCAGTTTTTCCGGGCATCATACATAGCATTCGTAAAGTCCGCCGCGCCGCGCTCAGTGTGGTGGGCGCATGTGCTGAGACATAGTGCGCAGTGTCGGCGCGGCGTCCTAGATTTTCCGCCTGCCCGATGTGTAAGCGCGTAAAACGCTCATACATACCATTGATAAAAGTCCGCCGCGCCTTCGCCAATCTGGGTGGGCGTAGTGCGGTGGACTCTTAGGCGCAGTGCGGGGCTGCGCCTTAAATATTATGCTCATCCGAGGATGAGCGCTCATCACATGGCAGGGGTAAAAGTTCACAATGAGCTCGCTCGCCAGTGTGTGGGGCGCAGTGCGTGGAATTAGGCACAGTTGCGGGGACTCCCGCGGCGAGCATGTATTCTGATTTCGTAGACAGCTTGAAAACAGCGAGAAATCCATTAAAGGATGTCCGTGCGGAGTAATGAATCAAAAAATCGGCCTTATAAAGGCGTCAAAGCATGTCGCTGAAAAAGACTCAAACCCTACAAAAAAAATACATAAATAAAATCACTTTCCAAAAATCAAGAACGTCGCTATTATCGGGAATTGTATATTGCTGAATTGCCGGGAAATACAGTAATATCAAATTCTGTCTGCTTCATTCTCATTAGGTCAGCATAAAGAACCAGCCAATCAGAAGTAGGAGCAACAGTGAACCATTAAAAACTATGGAAGAAAGAATTGACGCAATCAAATTCAATAGGCGGACAGCGTTCCAAAATACCAGTATAAAAGACAGAAAAGAGCTAATTGGTTTAGCTACCAGGGGGCTTGGCTCAGCTCAGCCAATCAGAATAAAGCGAGCGACTATAGAACACCACAATTAAAACTTATGAGGAGATACTATTGACTCCAAAGTCCAATTCAAAGGCTGGACAAGTCCAAAATACAGTAAAATAATGCATGAAAAGACTGCGAGCGGTTCAGCAGCTAGCGGGGCTTGGACATATCCCAGCCAATCAGAGTCGCGAGCTACTTTCTCATAGTCAGTGACTATGTCATCCATTGTATCTATGGAGAGATCGGGGGCAATGAAATGTCCAAAACAGGTTTTATCTCCGACCAAGAAGAAACGCATACAGGAATTGAAATTACTGTATTTCCTCGCCCCGTCAATTTTCGAATCTCCCAATCTCCCGATGTAGTCGCCGGTCTCGGCGACAACTGCTGTTTTTAGTTCATATTTATTTATCTATGTTTATATAGAAGGTTCAGCTCTTTTCAGAGAATATTTTTACACTTAAAAAAAATATCTTTTTTTAATCATACACCTCCACACGAAGGGCGCTCGAGAAAGCCGATATTTGCATTCGCCGATCCTCTCCATCGCCTACGATGGGACAATATAGCCTATCGACTCATATTGCAGCTGGGATTAGAACAATAGCCCCCCGCTAATTTCACCAATCAGCTCTTTTCTTTATTTTAACTGTATTTTGAACTGTCCCGCCTTTGATTTGATTGGTCTATATTTCTCCATATGTTGAATGGTCCCTGTCGCTCCAAGTCTTATTGCCTGAGATAATGGAGCCAATGAAGCCTCGCGCCGCTAGCATTCAACAATCACCTACAATTTCTCTGCATTTTTGTAACTTTATTTGAACTGGAGCCTCCTCCTTTGAATTTGATTGTCAATACTTCCTCCCTAGGTTTTAGTTTCTAAGGTTCACGTCCTCTCTCTAATCTGATTGGCCGGTTTAGCCTACCATGAGAACTGCTGCTTGTTTCAGAATTTGAATAACTGTATTTCCGGACCAATATAATCCAAATCCTAAATCTTTGATGTGGCCACCGTACACAAGATTTTTGGAGAAAAGTGGATTTTATTTAATGTGCTTTTTTTTTTTTAAAGTTTTATCTACTTTTCTGATAATGTTTTACGACTTATAAAGGAAACGATTTTTTTGGGGAATCAAAACTCCATGGCGCACGGATCGATCTGCCGAGATTCTCTTGTGATCTTCTATATGATTCCACTCATAGTCCGTTCTCACTTCAGTTTTCGCCTCCGCCTTAGCATTTAGACCAGAAACAACCAGCGTCTCGTCCTGTTGGCGGAGCTGCCCGAGAACGCAAATAAGCAAGGCGCCTGCACTTTAGCCTACTCGCGATCGTACATGCCTCGGACGAATTTCGAGCGCGCCTGACGTCCCACCCGTAATGCCTACACACTGCGCCCATTGCCCCGCACCCTGTTCATGCCGGGTCACAGCTGAAAGTGGCGAACTCTGCGCCAATCAACAACCGCATCCCCTGGGGGGGGGGGGGGGGGGGGGGGGCGCGCGGAGAAGAGTCGTCCGACAGCGGATTTCAGGCCGGTAGAGAGCGCGCAGGATATGCCAGAAAACAGGGATGCGAACAAGCCCGTTAATCTACATGTCCGCCCTATATCCGTCTTCAGGCGGATCCGATTGAACACATTTGTAAAAACCCCAATATAGGTTATAGAACAAGTATGTTCTAGTAGTGGTGTGGATATTTTCTCAGGATGGCCCTGAAGGTCTTCCCAGTTACCAACATTGACTGCTACAGAACCACCGAGAAGAAACCTATTGACCTGAATTGATATGCCAGATTTCGAGGATCCCTGAGTTATTAAAATCTGACCAATATGCGGACCTTGCCTTCACTGCAAAGATAACCATAGAACATTTGGAAACTAGTAGGAAGCTGACCTCAGCCTGCAAAACCCCAACCATCCCGAATTCAGCATGGAAAACGAGTAAAGAATAACGCCACTCTTAAGAACAAATTCTGCAAGCCAAGCAAAATACATCTCTTCCTTGGCCCGGAGATTCCTACCATTGACACATTCACATTCAGGTCGAGATAATAGCCCCAGGACAGCCCACTTGTCTTCACTCCTTCAGGGAGATAGTATTCTCAGACCCTCCCAGATTATGATGGAGTTTCACACATACATGTTGAGTGCATATGAGATTATGATAGCCTTGTAGAAATATGTTATAAATCTGTGTAATGAATTGAACTAATCCATGCCATAGTGTTCTCCTGCCATACCATAATCCAGACTTCTGATCAAAGAATCCGATAAGGTTACTTTGTGTGGGAGTGTCAGAACACGTCAAGATTCTCTGGAGCCTCATATTTGGACCATACCAAGTACTGCCCTGATTCCCCAACCTCAATGAAAAACCTTCTTTGTGAAGAAAAGGAAAACCCACCTTGTTCAATGCTTCTACACTAGCAAGAAAGTGACCGTGACCAATAAGTATTAGAACATTTCCCTTATACTTTCTTCTATGATGTTTGTCGCCTTAGTCTGGATGTGTGTCTAAAAAAAATAAAATGCAAGAGGGCCAACACAAGGGTGCCTGATGAATTCAAAGCTAGGGATCTAGGTCAAAGCAGGGTTGAATCACTTACGCCCCCAAGAAAACAATTCAAGCAAAGATAAGAATGGGACTGTAAATTACACTCTGACTTCTGCAACATCCAACAGAGTTTTACTAATTACACTCGAGATCTATACAGAGGTAATAACGTCCTCTGCAGAACAATTATAGCGCCACCTGTTAAGAATCATTATAACCTTTCCAGAATCATTGAGGGGTTATGAGATATGTATAACTAATCCATAGATGCCTCTGCCCGAGAGGTAAGCTTGCCTGAGGTGGGCACCTGGCGGTCCGAGTGAGTCAACACGTACATTACTCTTTACCATCAATGGCTCTGACGGGAGGCGCGGGCGTGCCATATGGTTACGAACACCCTTAGGAGGCTAAGCTGATCAGTGGTCAGTGGGGTTCAAACACCCTCTCACACCTGTTCACTATGACCTGCTGTCTAAGAAGAGTGACCTTTCCCCATCTTGTCACGAGTTTCAGGGAAGAGCATCAATCATCGGTTCCGCCTCAAGGGGGTAGCGTTAGAACAGATTGTTGATAATTTGATAAGGGGGACTGTCACGTTGGTAATATTAAGGAAAAAACACTCAAAAGTCTGTTTCTTCCATTACATGCCATATTAAGCTCATCAGATAGTTTTGGTTAAACTGTTTTACTGCAAAATATACATCCTTATCGAATGTATCAATAACCTCACACAGCTTTCCTGTGAGACAGATGCAGTGACGCTCATGCTAGAAGTTCAGATTGAAGCCTTCCTCCTCCCACACACAGATAATACATGAGAGTAAGTTATGTTGCGAATGTGTCATAAAGCTAATGCTTCATAAGCGTACCACGCAAATTATTATAACTTAGTCTCTTAGCGATCCAACAATTAAAACCTAATCAAGGTAGTGAAAAAATAGTCATTGTGATTAAAAAAGTTCTATTGGATATGTAATTTACTGTGATTTAAATCAGATTCATGTCCTGAACGAAGGTAGCCAGTCCCCATGTTTCTCGAGCTCTGGCTGCCGGCAGATGAATAATATATAAATATAATTCAGATGAGGCATTTAATTGGATACAGGATTGGAACAAAGATAATTTCCACATATGATTTAATCATCCTGACATGTTCATAATTGTATTTGTTGTTTATGAAAAGTCATAAATAAAGACTTAAAAAAAAAAAAAAAAAAAACTAGCCTGTTGCAACCCCCTACCCATGTTTGCAGTCATGTCCAATGTCTATATGGGATACAAGTGACTTATTGATCACTTTTAATCACAATGTTTTGGGAAGGTAAAGCAACCAAGAAAAAAAAGCATATGGCATCCCTCAAGTGACCCCTTACCGCCGGAGCCAGTTTTGACCTTTCTGACAGAGCCCCAGTTTTAAAATACGGCATGTGTCACTTTATGTGAGAATAACTTTTTGACACTTTCACCCATCCAAGTGATTCAGAGATTGTTTTCTCGTGACACATTGTGCTTTAAGTTAGTAATACATTTTGATCCAAAAAGTCCTTTTTCATTTTTGAAAAATATCAAAATATCATGAAAATTTGCAAAAATTTGCAATTTTCAAAGTGTAACACAGATAGTTATTCCACTCAAAATAGTTTATAACTAGCATCTACCATATGTCTACTGTAGTTTGGCATCATTTTTTAATTTTTATATTTTTTACCACATTAAGGGGCTTAGAAATTTAGTAATTTTTCACATTTTCAAGAAAATTTGCAAAATTGATTTTTTTTTTTTTTAGGGACCAGTCCAGTTCTGACATGGCTTTGAGGGGTCTGTATGTTAGCCCCATAAATAACTCTATCTAAGAAACTAGACCCCCTAAAGTATTTAAAAAAAGCATTTAGGAAGTTTGTTACCCCTTTAGATATTTCACAGAAATTAAAGCAAAGTGGAGGTGAAATTTCAAAATTGCACTTTGTTTACAGATTTTCAATTTTTATTCATTATTCAGTGGAACACAGTAGATGTGACCAGGTAAATACAATTTAATATCGATTCCCCAGATTTTGCTGTTTTCAGAGATATCCCATATGTGGCCCTAATGCGCTATTTGGCTCAAACACAAGCCCCAGTATAGGAGGAGCATGTACCGGACTCTGGGGTCTCATTTTCATTACAATTTTATTTAGGCACCATTTCAGATTTGCAGACGCCCTAAGGAGCTAAAACTAAATAAACCCCCCTAAAAAGACCCCATATTGGAAACATTACCCTTAAGGAATATATCCAGGGGTTCATTGAGTATATTGACCCCACAGGTGTTTCACTTTTTTTTTAGCGTTAGGCTCTGAAAATAAAAAAAATATTTTTTCCAATAATCTGCAATTTTAGCTGAAAATGTTTAATTTTTACATGGAATCCTGAAAAAAAGCACCCCAAATTGTGTTCTGCAATTTCTTCCAAGTTCGGCATTACCCTACATGCGGGTGTAAACTGCTGTTTGGGCGCATGACAAGGTGTACAAGGGAGGGAGTGCTATTTGGCTTTTGGAACGCAGAGTTTGGTGGGTGCCATGGCACATTTGCAAAGCCCCCAAAGTACTAGAACAGGTGAAACCTTCCAGAAGTTGCCCCATTTTGGATTCAACACCACGCATGGATCTCATCTAGGGGTCTATTGTGCATTTTGGGCACACAGGTGTCCGTAGTTTTTTTAGTATTGGGCAATGAAAATGGGGGGGGGGGGGACGCAGTTCCACCATTGTTTTTTGGGCTTCATTTTTACAGTGTTCGTTATAAAAAAAGTGTTATTGTGTAAAACAATATTTATGTATCACTATCTTCTGAGAGCCATAACTTTTTTATTTTTCCATATACAAAGCTGTGTAAGGACTTTTTTTTGGCAGGATGAACTGACGTTTTAATTGGCACCACTTTGGTGTTTATATGAGTTTTTTTTATTACTTTTTATTCCATTTTATGTGCTGCAGGATGAAAAAAAAATGGAAATTCTGTGACTGTTAATTATTATTATTTTTTTACACCGTTCACTGTGCGGGTTAATTAACATGACATATTTATAGAGTGGGTCGTTACGCATGCGGCGATACCAAATATCGGTACTTTATTTATTTTTGTTGTTTTTGGGGTGATTGACGTTTGTAAAGGGGAAAAGGGCGGTGTACGTATTTTTATTTTATTTTTCGTGTTTGTGCTTTACTTTTTTACACTTTTTTCACTTTTCGTCAGAGGGGAATTGTATGAGCGATATTCAAATCACTCATACAAAGGAGACCTGCTCACAGCATTACTGTTGTGTACTGGTCACCATGGTGATGTCACCGGATAACCCGGATGCTTTCAGAAAGCATCCGGCTTTCGGTTGAGTGGACCAGTAACGGCGCAGAGCTGCGTTGCTACGCCGATCGCAGGCAGGAGGAACTCACTCCTCCTGCCTGCAAGTTCATTATCGCGACTATGATCGGTCGCGATAATGAAGGGTTAATCACCTGGAGCCGCTTTTGAGCTTGCAAGATCGCCATGACATACCCATATGTCAATTTGCGGGAACCCCTACCCGACCTTGACGTATGGGTACGTCAAATGTCGGTGAGGGGTTAATAGACACAGGGATACTAATTATGTGGCCTTTTTTTTCATTTGTAAAATGGCAAAAGGGGGTGTTTTGAACCTTTAAAACTTTTTATTTCTTTATATTTTAACCCTTAATGGCCGCCCGCCGACTTTTGAAGTCGGGTGGTGCAGATCGTACTTCTGCAGCGATGTCTTTTGATGTAGCTGCAGCAGGGGCTTTGCTAAGCAGTTTTATCCGGGGCTCCATTAAATTTTGCCTGTGTAGCCACAATGGACTCATCATAGTCACAATGGACTTATCATAGTCACAATGGACTTATGTGTATATCACTCTTGTTGCAGAGATGTATCCACAGGTGTATAAAGGTTATCTTTTACCATAGAATTTTTTTCAGTGATACAGTGTTCCCATGAAGCCACTTGCTGCTTCAAACCGGCCTCAGTGAAAAAGGAGACGGCCGCCCTTGTGCAGCTCTCCCCAAATCATTTCTACTGAAGTTCCAAATATAGCCCAGTGAGTGTACTCAGCTATATTCAGAAGTCACACAGACATAAAAGGGGGAGAACTGGGCAAGGATGGCCGTCTCCCCATTCACTGTGGCAAGCTCATAGCTATGTATGAGCTGACCTATTAGCAGGAAGTTGCTTCGTGGGAACACTCTTTTAACCAATTAGGTGCTACAGTAAAAGTGATCCCTGACCGCCTCCCCACTACTCCCCCACAACAAAATTGCGTGTCGCTGACCAGCTGTCATGGCAGCCTGAGACTTGGAAAAGTCTTCCACAACTGCCATCTTACACCCTGCCCAAGACAGAGTGTAATAGGAGAGCCATATAGTAGCAAAAGCAATTGCGCCACTTAATGGTCTAGTATTGTAAGGGCACTAAAAGAAAAAATAAAGTTTAAAAAAAGTTTTAAAAATATTAGAAAAATATTACAAGCTCGAAAAAAGTTATTGGTCTTGGAAAGTGTTGTTGCAAAGCAAATTTAAAAAAAAAAGAAAAATTAAATTTTTGAATAGTCGAAAAACACGAAAATTCCAAAAGATTTGACATTACCGAATTCGTACCAACCTATAGAATAAAGATAACACAGTGTCTTCATAACAAACGAAACTCCCCAAAAAATGGTGCAATTACATTTTTTTTACCTTTTAACCCCCCCAAAAATGTTTTGGGGTTTCCCTGTTGAGTATATGGTACAGCAAATGGTATACCGTATATACCCGAGTATAAGCCAATTTTTTCAGCACATATTTATTGCTGAAGAAGCCCCCCTCAGCTTATATTCGAGTGCAGTGTTGGACTGGCCCACTGGAGAATCCAACGGTGTGATCCGGGTCCAACGCAGCGGGGCCTGCCACCACAGGAAGCAGGTGCCCCGAACCTCACCAGGTTCCAGGCCTGGAGCACCGGTGGTCTCTTCAATTGTATATGTGTTCTCTGGAAGGCTTCCACGGAGCAGAGAGCGAGAGCTGAGTACTCCCTGCTCCGTAGAGTACTCCAGTGAGCAGCAAGCAGACTTGCAGCCCTCAGGAGTATCTGGCACAGGCACGGTATGTTATCACGCTGCCTGCGCGGCATGATGACGTCATGTCGTCTGTGTCAGGAAGAAGACAGAGAACAGCGGGAGCTTCAGGGAGCAGGGGAAAGGTGAGTACTGGTACTTTTTATTTTATATATGCCATATTACATGCCTAGTTTTATACTTGGGGCCATATTATCTGCCTAGCTGTATACTGGGGGCCATATTACCTGCCTATCTATATATTGGGGGCCATATTACCTGCCTAGCTATATACTGGGGCCATATTACCTGCCTAGCTGTATACTGGGGACCATATTATCTGCCTATCTATATATTGGGGACCATATTACCTGCCTATCTACATATTTCAGGCTATATTACCTGCCTAGTTATATACTGGTTGCCATATTACCTACTTGGCTATATTCTGGGGGCCCTATTACCTGCCTACCTATACTGGGAGCCCTATTACCTGCCTACCTATACTAGGGGCCCTATTACCTGCTTAGCTATACTGGGGGCCATATTACCTACCTATACTGCGGGCCCAGTTACCTGTCTATCTATACTGGGGGCCCTATTACCTACCTATATGTACTGGGGGCCCTATTATCTCTCTATATATACTAGGGGCCCTATTACCTATCTATACTAGGGGCCCTATTATCTATGTATATACTGGGGGACCCTATTTCCTATCTATATACTGGGGGCCCTATTATTTATATAAACTGGGGGCCCTATTACCTATCTATACACTAGGGGCCCTATTACCTATCTATGTACTGCGTTTATGTTACCGGATTAGTACCAACCTATAGAATAAAGATAACACAGTGTCTTTGTAAAAATGAAACTCCCCAAAAAATGGTGCAATTACATTTTTTTTTTTTTTACCTTTCAACCTCCCAAAAATATTTTGGGGTTTCCCTGTACAGTATATGGCACAGCAAATGGAATACCGTAGATACTCGAGTATAAGCCGATTTTTTCAGCACATATTTTTTGCTGAAGACACCCCCCTCAGCTTATATTCGAGTGCAGTGTTGGACTGGCCCACTGGAGGATCCACCGGTGTGACCCGGGTCCAACGCAGAGGGGCCCGCCACCACAGGAAGCAGGTGCCCCAAACCTCGCCAGGTTCCAGGCCTGGAGCACCGGTGGTCTCTTCAACTGTATATGTGTTCTCTGGAAGGCTTCCATGGAGTAGAGAGCGAGAGCTGAGTACTACCTGCTCCGTAGAGTACTTTGGTGAGCCGCAAGCAGACTTGCAGCCCTCCGGAGTATCTGGCACAGGCGCGTGAGTATATCATCACGCTGCTTGCGCGGCATGATGACGTCATGTCGTCTGTGTCGGGAAGAAGACAGAAAACAGCGGGAGCTTCAGGGAGCAGGGGAAAGGTGAGTACTGGTACTTTTTATTTTATATATGCCATATTACATGCCTAGCTTTATACTTGGGGCCATATTACCTGCCTAGCTGTATACTGGGGGCCATAGTACCTGCCTAGCTGTATACTGGGGACCATATTACCTGCCTATCTATATATTGGGGACCATATTACCTGCCTATCTACATATTGCGGGCCATATTGCCTGTCTAGCTATATACTTGTTGCCATATTTCCTACCTGGCTGTATACTGGGGGCCCTATTACCGGCCTACCTATACTGGGAGCCCTATTACCTGCCTACCTATACTAGGGGCCCTATTACCTGCTTAGCTATACTGGAGGCCATATTACCTACCTTTACTGCGGGCAGGCCCGGACTGAGAACCTGCCCGACCGGGCGGATGCCCGGCGGGCCGCGCAGCCGGGACACATGTGGGCCGCCAGCACTTATAGCAGTGCCGCCGGGGAGTGAAGCAGCCGCCGCGATGGGCTAAGGCAGTTCTGCGCGTGCTGGTACTTGGGACTTTGGACATAGCAAACAAGTACCAGCATGCATCTGATGTCGGCTGCGGCCACTACTAAGGGCTGCCGGCCGCGCCCGCGACCACAGCTGAGGGCCGCTGCAGTGAGCCGGGATGCTCCGCAGTCCCCAGCAAGTTAAGAACAACTTACAGAGGCGGGCTGCGGCCACTACAGAGGATCCTGCAGCCGCCGTGCAGCAACGGAGGGCCGCCGCAGTAAGCCGGGGTGCTTACTGCAAGTTTCTGACATATACACGTCTGGCTGCGGCCACTACAGAGGCTCCGCCGGCGGCCGCGCCCACAACGGAGCCTGGATGCTCCGCAGCGGCCGCAGCTCGTCTGTGCTGGCTGCTCAGGCTGCGTCATGGGTTAACAGTTCAGGAGGCGGGGCCGGAGGTGCAGAGAGGGACCATGGAGGCCAGCAAGCTCACACAGTGATCAGAAGAGACATTCACTGGCTCCACCTCCCCAGTCCTGCAGCCCAAGCTGAACGCGCCTCTGCCAGAGCCAAGAAGCCAGCTCCTGCACGTGAGTGTTATTTTTATTTTTAAAACTAATTTTTTAAACTAATAACTGGCCCTGGCCCCCTGGCTAATAACTAGCCCTGGCCCCCTGGCTAATAACTGGCCCTGGCCCTGCCTGGCTACTAACTGGTACCCTGGCTAATAACTGGCCCTGCCTGGCTAATAACTGGTCCCCTGGCTAATAACTGGCCCTGCCTGGCTAATAACTGGCCCTGGCCCCCTGGCTAATAACTGGCCCTGTCCCTGCCTGGCTAATAACTGGCCCTGGCCCCCTGGCTAATAACTGGCCCTGTCCCTGCCTGGCTAATAACTGGCCCTGGCCCCCTGGCTAATAACTGGCCCTGGCCCCCTGGCTAATAACTGGCCCTGTCCCTGCCTGGCTAATAACTGGCCCTGTCCCTGCCTGGCTAATAACTGGCCCTGTCCCTGCCTGGCTAGTATCTGGCCCTGTCCCTGCCTGGCTAGTAACTGGCCCTGCCTGGCTAATAACTGGTCCCCTGGCTAATAACTGGCCCTGGCCCCCTGGCTAATAACTGGCCCTGGCCCCCTGGCTAATAACTGGCTCCCTGGCTAATAACTGGCCCTGGCCCTGCCTGGCTAATAACTGGCCCTGGCCCTGCCTGGCTAATAACTGGTACCCTGGCTAATAACTGGCCCTGCCTGGTTAATAACTGGTCCCCTGGCTAATAACTGGCCCTGCCTGGCTAATAACTGGCCCTGGTCCCCTGGCTAATAACTGGCCCTGGCCCTGCCTGGCTAATAACTGGCCCTGGCCCCCTGGCTAATAACTGGCCCTGGCCCTGCCTGGCTAATTACTGGCCCTGCCTGGCTAATAACTGGCCCTGGCCCTGCCTTGCTAATAACTGGCCCTGTCCCTGCCTGGCTAGTATCTGTCCCTGTCCCTGCCTGGCTAGTCACTAGCCCTGTCCCTGCCTGGCTTATAACTGGCCCTGCCTGGCTAATAACTGGTCCCCTGGCTAATAACTGGCCCTGGCCCCTTGGCTAATAACTGGCCCTGGCCCCCTGGCTAATAACTGGTCCCTTGGCTAATAACTGGCCCTGGCCCTGCCTTGCTAATAACTGGCCCTGTCCCTGCCTGGCTAGTAACTGGCCCTGTCCCTGCCTGGCTAATAACTGGCCCTGTCGCAGCCTGGTTAATAACTGGCCCTGTCGCTGCCTGGCTAGTAACTGGCCCCCTGGCTAATAACTGGCCCTGTCGCTGCCTGGCTAGTAACTGGCCCTGTCCCTGCCTGGATAGTAACTTGCCCTGCCTGGCTAATTACAGGGGTAGGCCCTGTCTACCTACCAAATTAATGGAGGAAGGCCCTGTCTATTTACCTAATAGGGTCTATCATACGCCATTTGGGGTACAATTACTATGTGGGGCACCAGAAGGGGTACTATTACTATTTGGGGCTCTATGGATGGGGAGTTTGTACAGAGTTGGGAATTGATAGGAAAGTGCTGGAAAAGAGTCTAAGATGTATTTGTGGTAAATTCACAGGACGAAACATCATTGAGGTTTGGGCCAGAAGGAGAAGAAAAGGAGAAGAGAACAACTCCCATCAGAGATGACGTCTCCTGTGAGTCTCTGCTGTCAGGGGTCATTTTACTTCTATGTTGAATCAGTGCTATATTCATGTGATGGTGACCTGACTACTGGTGATGTGATTGTAGGTTATGTTGGTGCTTATGTAGTGTCAGTGTGGGCTTGTCCCGGATTGTAAAGCGAGCGCACACCTGACTCTGTGATGAGGGGTTTCTCTGCACCACTGTTTCTTTCTTGCTTGTGTGTAGGGAGCTCTCACACGGAGCGGTTTTGGTGCATTTTTTGATGCGTTTTTTTTTTGTGCAGAAATGTAAAATAAACTACTCGCCTTTCTGCAAAAAGCACCAAAAAAAACCCCTAAAAAATGCACCAAAAAACACTCTGGTAAAAAGCGTTTTATAATGTATTTTAAATTTTTGAAAAGTGGCAATTTTGCGAGAACAAGGGACTTTTTTTTAAGGGTTTTGTATGGGGGCTGGTGGGGGCTTTGCCGGTGATTTCCCCACCCCGGCCGTGACGCGGGCCGTTCCGTCATCTTCGGGGGGCCTTCCCCCAATGATGGGGCCCTTTTAAATTTTTATAAAAAACGGGGCCCATTCCCTTCTTTTACTGGGGGCCCTATTATCTAGTTATACGGGGGGGGCCCCTATTCCCTATCTTATCGGGGGCCCTATTATTTAAAATAAACTGGGGGCCTTTTTCCTATCTATACACAAGGGGCCCTATTCCTATTATTTACTGCACCCCTTTATCTTTTTATCTCCTACGGGGAATAAACCTTTATACCTACTACGGGGGGAATATAATCTTTATCCCCTCCCTAGGAGGGGGGACCTTTACCCTACCTACGGGGAAGGGGGCTAAAAAACCCCCAAGGGGGGCATAAAAAGGGGAATGATGGGTGACTTCCCACCCCCCCAAAAGCAAACCCTGGCTTTTTATCTTCCCCCAGTAGTAGGTAGGTATATATGTGCTGGAAAAGTATGTTATAAAATTTTGTAGGGTAAATTCTGCGAAACAGTTGGGGGGTCGGGAGAATCAGGGGCCGCAGGGGAAAAGAGGAGGGAAAGGAAACAATTAACAAAAAAAAACTTTAGTGTAATCATTATTTTTTGCAAGCATTTAAAACAATTGTTTTAACACTATTGGCCCCCGTATGGGTTAATATAGTCTCAGAGCCTTTTTACAACTGAAATCACGTGGGGGTCGGGGTTTGGCCATGGCCTGGCAGTATTATTTGATCCTTAAGTAGTAATAGTTTTGGGTCTTGTTTTTGTAGGAGTTTTTTTTTTTTTGTTTTTTTTGTAACGATTTGTCTGTTATATTTGCTCCATGTATAGGTGTATTATTTGGTGACTGTTATTTATAATGTATTACACTGTCATACGTAGGTGAGCACTTTTGAGAAAGCAAATTGGTCAGTGCTGATTTTCATTGTACAGTGACTGCTGAGGTGATGGACATCCTGTGGAATACGCAGAAAATTAGTGACAGGAACATACGTTTTTTCTCTGTAAAAATACCGCAGTTCACAATGTGGCGTGAAAAATGTTGTGTGAACCCAGTACTACTGAGCAAAACATAACACAAAGGATGTTTTGGGACGCTAGCAACTCCCCTACACTGCAGATACCGGGGTTTGTGGTGCCCGTTGCCGCAGCACTGCTGACAACAGAGCTATACTCCACAGCCCTGTTCCCAGCAGAACCTCCGCTCTCCGGCACTTAACCCTTTGATTGTCGCGGATCATGATCGCAGTGTAATCAAAGGGCTTTCCCTTGCTCTGTCGGGTGATCGGGACTCCTGATGACCCGACAGAGCCCGGGGAATCAGCCCTGGGGACCTAGAGTAGCCCCAGGGCTGTCTGTGTAGTAAGCCAGCAATCAAGGCAGACTGTATGACTATATGAATATGCTAATACATTACTAAGTGTAAAAACAAAATGTAAAACAGTTATCCCTTCATGGGATTTAAAAAAAAAGTAAAAAAGTAAAAATAAATTAAATAAAAATAAATATTTAATAAAAAATAATTGTGCGTATATTACACACACAAAAAAAATTAAACATTAGGTATCCCCATGACCGTACTAACCTGTAGAGTTAATCTAACGCGTCATTAAGTGTGAAATGTGAATGGTGTAAAAAAAAATTCAGAAAACAAAAAAAGTGAAAAAAATGAAAAAAATTCAGCAATAATATATAAGTGAACTTAAACTATTGCCCCAAAAAGCACAACTTGTCCCGAATAAAATGAGGCCTCATACAACTGCATCATTGAAAAAATAAAACAGTTCCAACTGTTGAAA
The DNA here is from genome assembly GCA_025379985.1 of Phyllomedusa bahiana. Classification (NCBI taxonomy): domain Eukaryota; kingdom Metazoa; phylum Chordata; class Amphibia; order Anura; family Hylidae; genus Phyllomedusa; species Phyllomedusa bahiana. The sequence continues at coordinate 28,362 of JAODAL010039984.1, forward strand.
CGCAAGGAGGTAAAAACTAAAAAAAATGTGCTGGTCATTAAGTACTTTTCAGGCGTTCGGCCTAAGGGGTTAAAAACTGTTTTTTCTTTAATATTCTGCAGAGTAGTGTGCAATAATGGCTCTCCTATTACACTCTGCCTTACCATAGGAGTAGTAAGATGGAAGGATTTGGAGCCTTCATTAAGCCCTCAGCTGGCATGAGAACCAGTGGACACCCCACAGGTACCACAGAATTTTTATTAACAACTTAGATTTGATGTCCAAGTGGTTAGATGGGGATAACAGTTGAAACCCGCCAGTTATGGGGTGAGCATAGCGATGGAGCCCGCTCCACCCCATGTGTTCGGAAAAGGTTAGAACAACAGACTTTCATGACCGTATCTTACTGAAAAAAGAATGAGGGTGGGGGGTATGGAGTGGCTATGGTGGTGCTGCAACTGTGTCCGCCCATTGCCTGTAGCAACCACCCTCACCCGGGTTCCTCTTGTATTCCGGGGAGAGGTGTGGTGTGGGACCTGTAGTGCACTGGCGGTAATAACTTGAGACACACAACGATCCGGGGATTAACAAGGCTTTTACTTCTGGCCTGTCTGCAAATACTGTTATCTCAACAGCAGAACTGTATTTTGTCACCCAGCTACGTCACCATGCACTCTCTCACAAGGGGTTCTCCCTTAACCTGCTTCTCAGTGCTACCTGCGCTTCCAGTGGTATCTGACTACTTGCCTCAGGCTGACCGTTCTTGCTGCTTCCGGGTCAGTGCTTCTTTCCGGACTTTCTCTGCTTGCCCTGGAAGTGGGGACCTTTTCCCTGCTTCCCCTGATTTTCTATGCTTTAACTGCAAACTATGTACAAGTTCATGGCCTTGCAGGCCTCTCTTCACACAACAGCCGCAAGTATCGTCCACCTCTCATGCCACTGGATTTCTCCTTGAGGGGTTCGCTCCTTACTCCTTCACTGTCATGCTCTCTGACTCCCTGTCTCCCTATTGCAGCACTGTTCCCCCTCAGCAGCAGCAGTTACCCCCATGCTTCTCCAGCTCAGCTCCACCCCTCAAGCTCACAGATTGGCTGCCCAGCTCCTACTAACTACCTGCACCCCAAACACAGGCTAAACCTGCCTGCCCCTAACTCTGAACTGTCTACTATAACTAGGCCTCCTATCCCCCTGGTTTCCTATAGCAACCCAACAGTTCTAACACACATACAGGACCAAAATGCCTGAGCAAACTGTTCCCATAACTCTAACACAAGTATGACTCAAACCCCTTACAACTAGAATTTGCCACCTTTGGGAGACAGCCCACAAAACAGTGCACTGTGGAAACGAGTAGAATAAAGCAATAGGGACTGCATAAATTAGAAGGACTGGAGGCTGGGCAGCTATTTTACAGACTAAATGGAAAGAAGATACTGTCACAAGGCAAGAGAGCACAACCTGCATCAAAAGCATAAATTCATTTTGAAAGATTCTTGATATTTGTATAAGTACAAAAGTGCCTGCACTACTACTGCAGATATTGTTGGTATTTGATCATTAATGAGACAAAGAAACAGAAAATATAAGCACAATACAAATGTATAATGATAACATTATTCCTACAGATCTCACCAAGACAGACAACAGGTCAGTACATACTAACCAAGACAATATACCTATTTTGGTTATTTGGGGTGCCAAAAATGTATGTTTTACAGGCCCATATAAATCCCAGGGGCTATATTTTAGGCCTTGTCCAGAAGCAGAACTTGACTTGGATTCTGTTGCAGAATCTGATTGTGTTCCATTCAGAATCTGTGGAAATTACACCAGAAATTCACGTTTCAATATATTTAACACAAATTTTGCACTGTAACTATTTGGTGCACATTTACTCTGTCACACTGTAAATCCGCTTTACAGGAAAAAAAATTACATGTTACTTATTGATGTTTTTAGGTGGATTCTATTGAACTGAACTAATCTGGGTCCATATCCATGGCAAAATGGTACAAAATGAAAATCCATAACAGAAATTCGAGGGTAACAACTGGAAAAATGGAGAATGGAGAAATCTGTCGTATGAACAAAGTATGAAGTGAGCAAACTGCAAAGTGAGTTCTAATGACACTGAGAAGACAACTAAAATCTTTAAAAAAAACAAACCTTTTGCTCATCCATCACCTTCTGAACTTCTGAAAGCTTGTGAAATCTTAATAGAGGGATTCATTTCAAGATTATGACAAAATTCAGAACATATATACAAGACAATCAAAATGTTTAATTCTGCCTATTATCTGTCCAAAAATAATTGTCCTGTTACAGATGTTTTAGAAGACTTCATGTAAAATGTACAATTACTCATGATAAATTGTGTTGACCTGGTATTGAATTTCTACAACAATATGGAGAATATTAGTTTTGATTTTATGAACTTACTGTCACTTTAAAAAAGGGATGTATAATTAAATTACATGATTGGGGAGAAAACACAGAACAAAACACTACCAAAAACTAACTAAAAAATGAACATAGCACTAAACCATACACATGCCATGTTAAAGGTTATTTTTAAAGGCAAAAAGGCCAAAAAAAGTGTGTGTGATTGGGACCCCAATCTTCTATACTGTTTACGGTCAATCTCTCAAAGGTGCAATTGAGCTTAAAACACATGCGGCTACTTCGAGTGTTCAGCTGACTAAATATCTCTAATGCTCTTAAAACAATAGTAAATGCAAAAGACATCTATGCAAAGTGCATATTTATTCTGCTGAATTCCAGCGATGCTGCTCCTGGCAGGAGGTGAGAGACCTTCAGTTCCCTTCCTAACACATGACGCAATTGTACATCATGCCGTTGGTAGGTGAGTATGGAGCAGGCTCACTCTGCTTCATACCGCGCAGGTAAATGTTGTTGGTTACAGTCAGGACCAGCCACTTGCAAACAGGAGGTTGGTTCCACCACCCAATTGACTCCATCCCCCCAGTACAACAAGATTGCATGCTATCCAGGTGTCTAATGAAGGCCTGCAATCCTACTGGTCCTACTACACACTGCATTGGCAGGTACCGCATAATTTTTTCCTATTGATTCTCACAGAATATTACACAAAGCAAACACTAGATACACAAACAACAGTTCTGTGGGTACGTGTATTCCAATCCATATATATTACAGTATTTTTTTTTTACCAAAATTGTGGTATTTCCCAATCCCTGTGCACTGCTATAACTGTGTAACATAGTATTTAATATCTTAATACTATAGAAATCCATACCATATGCAAGAAACCTTGACAATTTTTGAAGTCACAACATTAGTAATCATCACCTATTGAGACAAGGAGCCCTATCAGCACATTCACTTAACTTTGTCATTTTTTGACATTGAGTCGCTTCACTGGATTCCCTTACATACAATGTTCATTGTTTTTTTTTACAGTGCCTTACATCTTGTGATTGCTGTCAGCAGTCCTATGAAGCATAGTAAATAACAATTTTACAGTGTTGTATACTTAATGGGTGGAAGAATGTTTAGGTGTTTCCTGAGCAGTAACCTCTCACTGGGTGTTATAGAGTCACAGATAGCAAATCAGTAATACAAATACCCTGTGTAGTGGTGTCAGGATATAATATTTTCTCCGTGCAATGATCTTTCCTGGGACATTATATGAAACCACACTCACCAGACAATGTCACAGACACTGCTGAACTACTCTGAATTCAAACCCAGACTTTAATATTTTACATGTAAACCCCCTGTATTAGCGTGATGCATGCAGTGAGTGGCGGTCTAGTAATGTCTCTCGACAGTACATTGCGGTGCTACATGTCCTGGACTGCTCTTCCATGTGCCAGAATGACGGTCCATTGGGCACCCGATGTGAGGGCATCCCCCCGGGGGGGGGTCTTTTTTTCCCTTTTACACGTTTTAGAGTACATAACAAAAAAGTTCCTATCTTCAAATAGAAATTGATTTCCATCTGCCAGCAGCTCCTTCTGACTGTTATATGTAAAGCTTGCTTTACTAGTTATTATTTTATGTTATCATTATCATAGATTTGTTAGGATTAGTTATTACTATTAGTTATCTAATCATTTTATTTAATCTTCATTTTTCATTATATTGGGGTGACATTTTAGTTCTTTTCGATGTGTAGTGGTTGCCCCAAACCAAAATAAGTCCTCCCCCCCAGAGGTTTTTGTTTATCTTAGTAGTTTTTTGTTTTCTCCCTGTCCTTAACCATGTTTCACAACCCTGCTTAAAATGATGGGCCTATTTCGGATCCCTAAATTAACCCCGAAGTCGCCAAATTACGCCAAAACGGCCCATACATTACGGTAATCACATTCTCGATAGATAACAATGAGTTACGTCCTCTCTCCCCCGCCCGGCGAAGCCGCCGGGCGGGAGATAATTGACATGTCACTTTCGACGGCGTATACCCCCTAGCAGTGAATAGTCATAATGGGCCGGCGAAGTGCCGGCCCCCTGCTTACTCCCCCGCTCCCCCCCCGCCCCCGTCCACCACGGCGAATTGGGTGGCGAAGTTACGTCCCCCGCAATTAAGCCCGTGTGAAAAAAAACATAAAAAAAAACCATAAAGAACAACAATCACACAACAAACAGAGGGAAATGGGAAGGAAGTAAGGATTTTTTGTAATCTTTGGAACCGTTGTACTGTTTTTTTCAAGCCTATTAATACATGGCCATTGCAAGGTAAAATAGAGCCATTCTTTTGGGGCCGCCATTACAGGGACATAATAGGAGATTGGTTGAGAAACAAACAATATATGTCTATGTACCCTGCCCCCAACATAGGAGGAGTTAAAATATACCGGAGAGAATCAAGAAGAATGGACCTTGGATTCGGTGTCACAAGGGACAACAAACTGTGAGTACAAAAATTCCTCCATATATTTCCTCAATAATATATGGTGTATATACCATGGACTTATATGGCTATATAGGATATAGCCTGTTTTTTTCATATGGATTTTGGGTTTGACTACTCTGTTTTTTGGTGGTTTTAGTGATAATCTGTCACTGGGGGTCTGGGCCCACAGGGGATTGATCTTGGGGCCCCACTCTACTGTACATGAAAAAAATACCGCCTCTCGACAAAATGCGCCCATTTACCACGTAATACAGTGTGCAAAACAGAACTGTATGTGTAGTACCACAAAACCAGGGAGTCACACTTTCATCTAACATAATCAAGACACATGGCCTAAGTAGCTCCATCCATATCCCCCTCCACCACATACAAATCCACCTTCACCCACATACATAATCCCCGCTCCCCACATACAATATCCCCCTCCACCCACATACAAAATCCCCCTCCACCCACAAACAACAATATTCCCCTCCACCCACATCACAATAATCACCTCCACCCACATACACTGATCAACCCCTCCACCCTGACATACAATACTCTCTCCAACCCACATAACAATTCCCCCTCCACCACATACAATATCCCCCTCCACCCACATACAATAGCCGCCCTCCACCGCACATACAATATCCCTCTCCACCCTCCATACAATATCCCCCTCCACCCACATACAAAACCCCCGCCACCCACAACAATATCCCCCTCCACCCTACATACAATTCCCCCCCCACCCACATACAAATATCCCCCGTCCACCGCACATACAATACCCCCTCCACCCACATACAATATTCCTCTCCACCCACATACAATCTCCCCTCCACCCACATACAAATATCCCCTCCACCCACATACAATATCCCCCTCCACACCACAAGCAATATCCCCCGCCACCCACAGTCCATATCCCCTCCACCCACATACAATATTCCCTCCACCCACATTACCATATCCCCCTCCACCCACATACAATATCTCTCTCCCACCCACAATACAAATCCCCCTCCACCCTCATACAATAGCCCTCGCTCACCCAAATAAAATAATCCCCCTCCACCCACATACAATATATCCCCCCTCCACCCACATACAATATCCCCACCCCCCACCCACATACAATAACCCCCTACACCACATACAATATCTCTCTCTCCTCCACCCACATACAATATCCCCCTCCACCCACATACAATATCCCCCTCCGTCCACCCACATACTATATCCCGCCTCCACCCAATACAATATCCCCCTCCACGTTTTACCCTTGTCACGCACCCTCACCACCTTCTTAAATAAACACCAGCAAGAGAATATAAGTGTAACTCCTATCACAGGTCAATCAGGACAATGTACAATGCATTAAACCGGACCGATAAACCTACAACACCGCCAATAGAACCACATAGAGGTCAGACAGCAACACTCAGGTATAAACCTACAACATCACCTATAAACCACAATAGATGGTCAACACCAGCTCAGTATAACCTACAACACAGCCATATAAGACCACATAGAGGTCAGAGCACCCCAGCCAGTATAACCTACAACACCCGCCTTATAGAGACCACCATAAAGGTCAGACACCAGCTCAGTATAACCTACATCACCCGCATATAGAGACCACAGAGGTCAACAGACCAGCTCATGTAAAACCACCAACACGTACTATATAAGACCGACATAAGTCAGACACCAGCTCGGTATAACCTACAACACCACCATATAGAGACCACATAAGTACAACACCAACTCAGGTAAACCTACAACAACCACCATAAGAGACCAATATGGAGGTCAACACCAGCCGCAGTCACATTACAGTGAATACAGCACTGACCGAATATTAGTAAAATAACCCCTGAAATCAGACTCACGCGAGATGTCATATCTGATAAGTTGTTCTCTATCTTCTCTTATGATCCGGTTCTTATTCCTTTCGTTTCTGCATCCTTCCACACCGCCATGAGCTTGTCCCCGACACAGCTCATCCCTGCAGAAATTAACACACAAATATCGTAGAATCCATAATTTTCCAGCACCTCTTTATCTATTCCACCTCTGACAAACTTCCCAGGGCGGGAGAGCGGGTACAAGCCTTAAACTCTAGAGGCCTGTATCCTAAGGGTTTGAGGGTGGGAGAGGACAAACCCCTGGAAGTAATCTAACAACTATGGGCTGCTCCCAGACTTCAATATATTCCAGGTAGGTAGACAAACCCTAGTAGGGTGAGGCAAAGAAGGCAATCCCCATCCTGTAGGTAGTGGTTTCTCCAGGTTTAGGTAAGCTTAGTATTAGGTCTCCTTAAATAGGCTGCAAGCAGTTAGGGACCCCCCTTTAGGTATATAAACTTGCAGTTAGGGCTTCCCCGATGAATAAGGATACAGGCAGTTAAGGGCCTCCTTTAGGTAGTTTCATGCAGTTAAGGGTCTCCTTTAGTAGTATACAGTAGTTAGGGCCGCCTTTAGCTAGTGTGCAGAAGTCATCCCCCCCCCTCCCCTCTGGCTACTTGTAAGTAGTCAGGGCCATTTAGTATTTAGGTAGCCAGGGCCCCCTTTGATCAGGCCCCCCTGTAGGTATCAAGCGTCCCTTTTAGGTAGTCCAGGCCCCCCTTTAGGTATCAGGGCCCCCCTTTTTAGTAAGTCAGGGCCCCCTTGTAGCCAGGGCCCCCTTTAGGTAGCCAGGGCCCCCACCCGTGTAGTCCAGGGGCCACCCCTTTTAGTAGCCCGGGCCCCCTTTGGTAGTCAGGAGCCCCCTGAGGGTAGTCAGACCCCCGAGGGGAGTCGGGGGGCCCCCGGTACCATTGCCCCTTTTGTAGTCGGGCCCCCCTTTACCCGGGCTCTCGTTTAACCAGGGCCCCCCCCCTTTAGCCAGGGCCCCCTTTTTGGGAAGGGGCCCCCTTTTAGGGAGCCAGGGGGCCCTTGTAGTCAGGGCCCCTTTTTTAGCCAGGGCCCCCCTTGTACCAGGGGGCCCCCCGTAGTACCAGGGCCCCCCTCGGTAGCCGGGGCACCCCCTTTTAGCCGGGGCCCCCCCTTTGGGAGCCAGGGGCCCCCCTTTATCAGGACCCCCTTTACCAGGGCCCCCCCCTTTTCCAAGGGGCCCTTTGTAGTCAAGCCCCCCCTTGTAGCCAGGACCCCCTGTTCAGGGGAAACCCCCGTAGTGGGGGGGGCCCCCCTTTGCCAAAGGGCCCCCCGTAGTCAAGCCCCCCCTTTGTAGCCAAAGGGAAACCCCCTGTATCAGGGGCCCCCTTTTAGGTAGCCAGGGAACCCCCTTTGTCAGGGGCCCCCTTTTTTGGGACCAGGGAACCCCCTGTAGGACCAGGGGCCCCCCTTTACCAGGGCCCCCTTAGGGAGCCAGGGGCCCCTTTTAGCCAGGGGCCCCCTTTTACCAAGGCCCCTTTGTACCAGGGCCCTCCCTTTTAGCCAGGGGCCCCCTTTTTACCAGGGGCCCCCTTTACCAGGGCCCCCCTAGGTAGCCAGGGCCCCCCGTAGGTACCAGGGGGCCCCTTGAATCGGGCCCCCCCGAGGCCAGGCCCCCCCTTTTACCAGGGCCCCCCCCCTTTAACAGGGGACCCCCTTTAGCAGAAAACCCCCCTTTAGCCCCGGGACCCCCGTATCAGGCCCCCCCCCCTTGTAGCCAGGACCCCTAGTACCAGGGGGCCCCCCCTTGTTACCAGGGACCCCCTGTACAGGGGAACCCCTTATCGGAAAACCCCCTTTAGCCAGGCCCCCCCTTTTAGCCAGGGCCCCTTTAGTCGTAGCCAGGGACCCCCTGACCGGGCCCCTTATCAGGGGCCCCTTACCAAGGACCCCCGTATCAGAGCCCCCCCCTTTAGCAGGGGCCCTCTTGTAGCCAGGGACCCCCCCGTATTAAAAAAACAAAACAAAAAACAACAAACACCACTTTCCTGCTCGGGCTCCGCTCCGGCCGCTCCAGCTGCCATCGGCTCCTACGGCGCCCTCAAGGGGCCGGTGAAGTGACTCACCGCCCGCCTACGTCACAGTAGGGGGCCCACGCCGCAGGCTAAGGCCTAGTGCCTTCAGCCCGCCAGGGGATCATGGAGCGCAGCGCTATTCTTGCCCGCGACAAAACCCCAGCCCCGGGAAGGTGGGGACATTACCCCCAAATCCCGGGCCCGGTCCGGGGGGGCTCGGGGCGCAGGCTGCGTCAAGGACCGGGGGC
>JAODAL010039985.1:0-37424 GCA_025379985.1 Phyllomedusa bahiana
ATTCCCCCCAGTATGCTTACTGAGACACATACACAGGACCCTCCCAAAAAGGGCTGTACTAAAACCCCAAAACAGGACACCTCCCACTATGGGTTTAAAGAACACCATGAACAAATCACCTCTCCACGAATGGGGTTACTAACCCAACCAGTACACCTCCCCCCAAATTTGGCTTTCTGAGACACCATCACAGGATCACCTCCCCACAATAGGGGGGTCTGACAACACAGGGATCACCTCCCCACAATAGGGGTGACTAACAACACGTTTTAACCTCCCCACAGAAAGGGGGTACTGAACCCATGACACATATCACCCCCACAATATCTTACTAACCCAGAAAAGTACACCTCCCACAGATAGTGGGTGATAACAAAACGGATCACCTCCCCACAAAAGGGGGACTGAGCACCATAAAGGGTTACCCCCCCCAAAATCTTCGAACAACACAGTACACCCCCCACAATAGTGCTTACTGAGACACCCTGACCAGGTATCACCCCCTCCACAATAGTGGGTGTACGAACACCAGACACGGTAACCCCCCCACAGAAGTGGCTGTACGAAACACCCAAAAATATACCCCCCACAATATGGGGTTACAACACCATACACAGGTACACCCCCACAGTAGTGGGGTGTCTAACACCGACCAATCACCCCCCACAGATTGGCGTACGAAACCTACCATATCACCCCCACAGATAGTGGGGTACTAACACCATAACTAACACCCCCAAGATTGGCTGTACTGAACACCATGACCAGTATCACCTCCCACAGATATGGGTGACTAAACCCAAAACAGGGATCCCTCCCCCCCAAAAGGGGTGTCTGGACGACAAGGGATCACCTCCCCCCCAATAGGGGGGTTTTTTAACACCTGAAACCCAATCACCTCCCCAAAAGGCTGTCGAAACCAACACAGTATCACCTCCCCACAGATAGTGCACTGAACAGACACGATAAATCCCCACAAAATGCTTACTGAACACCATGACACAGGAAACACCTCCCCCAATAGTGGGGTTTTCTAACACCATACACAGGGATCACCTCTCCACAATAGTGCTTACTTTGGGCCCCAGACAAGTATCACCTCCCCCCAATATCTGACTAACACCGACACAGTACACCCCCACGTATGGGGACTGGGAACCCGAACAGGGATCCCTCCCCAAAAAATTGTAATAGACCCCAAACGTAACATCCCCCAATACTTACTAACAAACCCTACACCTCCCACAATATGGCTTAAGAACACCAATACACAGGTTCACCTCCCCACAAAAATGGTGTACGAGAACCCAAAACAGGTACACCCCCCACGATATGGCGTTAACACCATCACATATACCTCCCCCCAGAAGTGGTGTACGAGACACCGCACAGGTAACACCTCCCCAAGTAGGGGGTGTACGAACACCATCACGGAACACCCCCCAAAAATAGGCTGTACAACACCAGAACAGGTACACCTCCCCCAATATTGGGTGACTGAGACCCTACACAGGGTTTACCCCCACAGAAGTGGCTCAGAGACGACACAGGGATCCCTCCCCCACAATTCTGTACTGAGACACCATGACCTTCACCTCCCCACAGAAAAGGGTTTTTACGAGACACATACACCACCTCCCACAGTATGTGTACGAACCCAAAACAGGTATCACCTCCCACAGATATGGCTGAGAAAACCATGAACGTATAAACCCCCCACAAATTGGGTTATGAGACCCCATACCAACACCCCCCCCACAGATATCTTCTGAACAAATCATATCACCTCCCCCAATAGGGCTTACTAAACCAAACCCGGATCACCCTCCCCAAAAGTGGCTGTACTAAACCCGACACAGGGTTTTACCTCCCCACAGATAAGGCTGTACTGAACACCAACAAGGGTTCACCTCCCAAGATATGGCTGTACGAACCCAAAACAAGATCACCTCCCCCCAATTTGCTTACGAACACCCTACAATACACCCCCCACAAAGGGCTTTCTGAACACCCCAAAACATATCACCTCTCCACAATTTTCTTACGAACACCATGACACAGGGACCCTCCCCCAATAGTGCGACGAACACCATACCATACAACCCCCCAAAAAACTGTACTAACACCCCTGACACAGGGACCCTCCCCACAATAGTTTTACAACAGACACAGGATAAAACCCTCCCACAATAGTCTTACGAACACCCGACAAATCACTCCCACAGTAGTGGCTTTAGAAAACAAATTATTAAGTAGGGTGAAAAAGAACAGACACAGGGTTTTACCTCCCCCCAATAGGGGTGTACTGAGACCCATCACATACACCTCCCCACAAAAGGGGTGTCAAAAGACACGGGATACCTCCCCAAAAATAGTGGCTGTCTGAACAGACACAGGGACACCTCCCCAAATGGCTCTGAACACCAGAACGGGTTTCCCCCCACAATGGGCTTACTGAAAACCCCTACACAGGGAACCTCCCCCAAAGTGGCTTTAATGAACACCATAAACCCTTTTACCTCCCACAAAAGGGGTGTACGAACAACACAGGGATCACCTCCCCACAGTAGGGCGTACAGACAGACAAGGGATCACCTCCCCCCCAATTTGGTGTACTGAACCCAACCAGGGAAACCCCCCACAGAAGTGGCTTACTGAGAACCCGAACGTACACCCCCCTTCCCCCCCTCCCCCCAATATGGCTGTTGAACACCTAACATATCACCTCCCCCCGATATGGGGACTAACACAACACCAGAGACAACACAGGTTCACCCCCCCAAAGATAGGGCTGTACTGAGCAGACACAGGTTTCCCCCTTCCGCAGATAGGGGTGAACTGAGACCCATATAAGGTATCACCTCCCCACGGGATATGGCTGTACTGAGACCAGACACAGGATACCCCCCCACAGATAGTGGCTGTCTGAGACACCATGACACAGGCACCCCCACAGAAGTGGCGTATGAGAAACCATGACACGGTACACCTCCCCACGATAGTGGCGTACTAACACCATGACCAGGAAACATCCCCAAAAGTTTGGCTGTAGGGAACACCATTTTTCGGGATCCCCCCCCCACAGATAGTCCCTGTACTGAGGCACCATGACACAGGTATACCTCTCCCAGTTTGGCTGTAGGGGGCACCATAAAACACAGGTACCCCTCTCCACAGAAAGTGGCTGTATAGACCCCTTTCCAGGTAACCTTCCCACAGATAGGGCGGGTACTGAACCCATGAACAGGTAACCTCCCCACATAGGGCTGTAGAGAACAGACACGGTTCACTCCCACAGAAGTGGCTGTACTGAGAAGACACGGGTTCCCTCCCCAAGTTTGGGCGTAAACACCATGAAAAAATTTCACCTCTCCACAGAATGGCTGTCTGAGACACCAATAACAGATATCACCTCTCCACAGATGTGGCTGTACGAAAGCACGGGTATCCCTCCCCCAAGATAGTGGTGTACTGAAAGACACGGTACCCCTCCCCACAGATAGGGCGAAACTGAAACCCCATACACAGTATCCCCTCCCCACGAAGTTTCTGTACGGCAGACACGGTTTTCAGGGCTTGGATGGACAAATGAATCCTCAGGTGGTACAGAAGTGCCCAGGAATTAGACTGAGGTAAACGGCAGGGGTTCCCTAGGTCTTGTTGTTAGCAGTGACCCCGTTGTTTTTCCTATGGCCAAGGGCCTCGTTTCAGTGGAGGAAGCCAGTAGTTTTGGGTCAGTAACCATAGGTTGTTGACACCTATGGCTAGTTTGGCTGTTATCTGTATAATGGGCTGGTTTTCCCGGAACGGCTATAGCGTTGGGTGGACACAGAGTTAAAACCTCTTACTTTAGATGTCAGGGTTTGTGTGGTTTGCTACCTGGAGTTGGGAGCAGCAGCAGAGCTGAGGAGACGGTTCTGGTCCCCAGGCTTGAGGGAAGCCTCCAGAGGGTACTGAACTGTGTGAGTTATTGTTTGCGGGTGTCACCCTGCGCTTACGGGGTCCAGTGCGGGTGCCGCGGCTGCCCGCAGCCGTGGTCCTTCTGCGTCGGGGCTGGAAACCCCGCACTGGCTATCCCTGTTCCCCCTCCTTACCCTCCGGTCTGACAACCGCCCGTGTGCTTACCCTTTGCTTAAGGCAACTGGATTTAAAGGGCCAGCGCGCCGTTAATTGGTTATTGGCGGCCGCTGGTCCTATATAAGGTACACACCCCCAGCACTCTCTGCCAGTTTGTTGGTGTGCTTACCGTGCTTCTAGAGTGTATTGCTGTTCTGTCCTGATACCCTGTACCAGTCCCGCCTGCTTACGTTTCCTGACCTTGCCTGTTTTGCCGCCTGCCTGACCGTCTGCCCTGTCTCTGACCACAACCTCTGCCGCTGTCCTGACCTTCTGCTGCCCCACTACGTCTCTGGATTATGTCTTTGTACCACGCTGTAACCCCGGCCGCCATCGCAAGCCAGTCATGTCAGGGGTTTCTGCCTGTAGCCTCAATCACACGCCGGCAGCAAGTCCATCCCGCTTTGCGGCGGGCTCGTTGGTGAAAACGGGGGCTACTTAGACTCCGTTCCCGTTGCATGGCTTAGCTTATCATCGCTTGCGTTGTCCAGCGTATCCAACTTCCTGCGTTACAGTACAAACTGCCTTGGATTCCGCCAGGGAACCATCTGGCCTGAACTCCGTGACTTCACGACAGCTGACCGCCCAGTCAGAGACAACGTATCGACCAAGCTACGGCCATGAAGCAGAACCTTTGCGACCCGTCTTGCCCTCCACTGCTGCCGCCCTCTCCATCCGCACCGCCGCATCCGTTGCTTTCCGGCATCCATTGCGACCCGTCTGCCTCCACTGGCTGCCGCCCTCCGCACTCCCGCATACTTGCTCCGGCCGATCCATTGCCCCTACCTGCTTCTCGGGACCCTCTCTGGCATCTACACTCACCCTCTCTCTACGATGGAGACCCCAAGAAGTGCCGAGGGTTCCATCAGCCAGAGCGCCATCACACCACGAGATGAATTGGGGCGCCAATTTCCCCCAACAGAGCGAGCCAAGGTGACCTTCATAATCAGCCTCTTTGTCTGGAGAAGCTTGGCTTGAGCTACCGCCACTATGGGATCGATGGGATCTCTGACGTCGGACCTCCAAACCTCCTCCGGGGTTCCGCACCAGTCTTTGGAGGAAACCAGCCCGACTTCTTCGCTGCCGCAGGCTCTGCTAGCCCGCTTCGTCAGGGTCACACCCACAGTTCCGGCCTTTTCAGTATTACGTGCAGTTTTCGCACATCTCACGCTTCGAGGGCTGGACTGGAATTAACGAAGTGTTGGTGCCACATTTTGGCAAGGCCTCTCAGGCGAATCAAGGAATGAGCTCGCCGTCTCGGGATCTACCAGCTTGCTTTGATGACCTAATCCATTTAGCCACCCAGTGGTTATTCGCTTCGCCGAAAGGCAAACAAAAGCTCCGCCTTCAACGGGAAAACGTCCGGTACCCACGACCGTTTCCCCGCTTGGCTCCCTACTTTCCAGCGGTCCAACTCTTCCTCCACCGAGGTCTCTGAAGAGGAACCTATGCAGGTCGAGAGAGCCCACCTTTCCCAGGAGGAACTTCTCAGCGTCGACTGAAGCAGCTGTGCTTCTATTGTTGCGGTTTCTAGCCATTTCATTGGGACTGTCTCGGATGCGCCGGGAAACTTCCGCACACTAGGCTCGTAGGAGAGGCGACCCTAGTTGTCAGAGTCGGCCTCTCCCTGTCTGACCATGCCCGTAATGTTAATTGGTTTTATACAAACCGGACAGCACCTTTCAGGCCACCGGCCTTTATCAAATTCAGTATCGCAGGAAACTTCATAAGCCACAAACTTGCCGACCACTTTATGACCTATGGTTTCGTCTCCCTGATTCCATTGCACAAACCTATTTTCGTCTTCCTCGGTCAGTTGCGGAATGCCTTAATGACCACTATCCGCTCCCGTACTGCCCCCCTCTTCCTGCAATTGGGCCCCTTCACAAGGAAACGTTGCAACTTCTTGTCCTGCCTCGTTCCTCCTCGGAAATCCTTCTGGGCCTCCCATGGCTGCAAGGAACCATACCCCGACTGTGGGATTGGGAGACTTAGGCGATGTCTGAGTACATCAAGGGAGAAAACCTCCCAAAATGAGCTTTCATCTTCGAAAGTCCTCGTCTCAGGCGAGGAGCCGCTTTCTTCTTCACATGAAGAAATTAGACGGGTTCCCCTCCGCCCCTGCATCGACTATCCGGGCTTAAATAAAATTACTATAAAAAACCTGCTACCACGCTGCCCTTGATCTCCAAACTCTTCGACCGCCTGCGTGCGCAAAAATATTTTCCAAGCCGATCTACGCGGTGCTTAAAATTGAATTCGTATTCAATGAAGGCGAAGTGTGGAAACGGCGTTTTATACGCGGGATTGCCACGTCAGTATCTGGTTTATCCATTCGGTCCTCTGCAACGCTCCCTGCTGTATTTCAGAAAATTGTCAACTATATCTTCCGGAGCCTACTCTACAGCTGTGTTATTGTCTACCTTTGGACAATATTCTAATCTTTTCTCCGGATCTCGTAACTCACAATCGCCACCACGTCCGCCAGGTCCTCAGGCGACTTCCACCCAGAACAGCTTTTTGCCAAACCAGAGAAGTGTCTCTTTGAACGTACCACTTACCCTTTTTATAGGTTACATCGTCTGTGATAAGGCCTCCAATGGATCCTTCAAAAAAATCTCCGCAGTGTTTTGCAGTGGCCACCAACCGGGTGGCCCTTAGGGCCATTCAACAATCCTGGGTTGGCCAAACTATTATAGACAATTTATTCACACTTCTCTACGCTTGTTGCTCCCCTGGTGGACGCTAAACTAAGAAAACGCCAATCCCAAATCCTGCCCCCGAAGCTCAAGAGCCGCCTTCACAGTCTCCAATCGCATTCACGTCTGCTCCGTCTTGTCTCGCCCGTGACCCAACCGCCCATTCATTCTGGAAGTGGATGCTTCCACGTGGGTGCCGGTGCTGTCCTCGCTGCAGAGATCCCCCTCGGGTAAACTGCATAACGTGTGGATTTTCTCCAAAACATTCTCTCCCTGCCGATAAAAATTATATCCATAGGTGATCGCGAGGTACTGGCCTAAAGTTGGCTCTGGAAGAGTGGCGTCACCTGTTGGAGGGGGCTAGTCACCGCTATTGACATCTCACCGCCATAAAAAACCTCCTATATCTTCAGTCGGCTCACGCTGAATCCGCCGGAAGGCCCAGATTGGTCGCTCTTTTTTTGCCCGTTTTTAACTTCCTCTACACTTTCGGCCAGCCGGGACAGAACGTCAAAGCCGACGCCCTATCTCTGCCTCGGATACGTGGGTCCTGGAGTCTCCTCCACACACATAGTACCTCCTGAACGCTCGTTGCGGCTGCCCCCGTGATCTTCAAACACTTTGCCCCCGAAACTATCTGCGCCCTGCCATGCGGCCCAGAATCCTGAGGTGGGGGACTTCCTTCCCCGAACTGCTGGGCATCCCAGGAGTCCATAATCTCTCAGCTTGGTTTCCCGTTATTACTGGTGCCCACCCTGGTCAATATGTCAGGGACTTTGTGCTGGCCTGCTCCTCTCCCTGTGCCCGAAATAAAGGTGCCTCCCTCAAACCGCTTGCCTCTTGCTGGCCTCTCCCTGTGCCGGAAAAACCCTGGAACCATGTCCCATGGCTTTGTCACAGATCTCCCGCCCTCAACTGGAAACAACGGTCATCTGGGTGGTGACCGATCGTTTTCACAAAAATGGCTTACTATCCACTGCCTGGTTTACCCTCTGCCGCCCCAGCAGGCCCAACATTTATTCCATCACATTTTCCGCTTGCACGGTCTCCCTTTGCATATTCTCCTCTGACAGGGAGTCCAGTTTATAGCTAAAATTTTGGCGGGCTTGCGCTGTCAGTTTTACAGATTTAGCTGGATTTTCATCTGCATTAACCACCCTCAAACTACGCAGGTCTAGTAAAGCGGGTTAACATGTTGTTTGGTAACTACTTGCGGCACTTTGTGTCCGCGTCGTCTCAGGATAACTGGTCACGATCTTCGTCCCCTGGGCAGAGATTTCTTATTAACTCTTTAGAATTCGGATCCGCTGGGGCCTCGCCCCTTTTTTGTGTCTTTGGGTTACATCCCCGCCCACCTCTCCCTCTAGCTACATCGTCTCTTGTCCCTGCCCGTGGATGCCCAAGTAAAGGACATCAAAGGCTCTCTGGCAACTCCACACGACAGGCCCCAGCTACGAGCTTCTGCCGCACCAAGGGCGTCATGCTGACAGGTATCGTAGGCCACCGCCCTATCGAGCCAGGCCGATAGGGTTTGTTTATCCGCGAGTAACATCCATTTAGGTGCAAAGCTAAAATTGGGTCCCCCACTCCTACTATCCCGCAAGCGTTTCACGTGTCCCTCCTCAAGCCAGTGTGCTAACCCTTCTCCCGTAGATCCGTCTCGCCATCTCCTGTTGCTAATACAGATAACATCTTTGAGGTCAAGGAGGTGCGGCGGAGAAACCGTTGAGGTGAAGCGGTTTCTTCTTATTGACTGAAGGGCATCGGTCTGGAGAGCGTTCAATAGGGAACCTGAGGGTCAACCTGTCCCCTGATCTCCTCTCTAAATTCCAAAGGAAGAGGGGGAGAGCTAAGGGTGGGTGGGGGGCGGGTGGGGTACTGTCACAGCCATCCCCCTGCGCTTACGGGGTCCGGCGCGGGTGCCTGCAGCCGTGGTCCTTCTGCGTCGGGGCTGGAAACCCCGTACTAACGAGTCACCGCTCCTGTCTCCGGGTCTGACAACCGCCGCGCGCGTACCCTTTGCTTAAGGCGCGCGCGCGCCATTAATTGGTTATTGACGGCCGCTGGTCCTATATAAGGTACAAGCCCCCAGCACTGTCTGCCAGTTTGTTGGTGTACTTACCATGTGTCTAGAGTGTATTGCTGTTCTGTCCTGATTACCAGTGTACCAGTCCGCCTGCTTACGTTTCCTGACCTTGCCTGTTTGCCAGCCTGCCCGACCCTCTGCTGTCTCTGACCAACGAACTCAGCTCGTTTTTTTTTCTTGCCCCTGACCTTCTGCCTGTCCCCGACAACTCTCTGCGATTTATGTCTTTGTACCACCACGCTGTACCCTGGCCGCCAGCGCAAGCCAGTCAAAATCGTCAGGGTAACGACCTGGTAGCCTCACCCGCAGCAAGTCCACTCCCGCTTTGCGGCGCCTGGTTGAAAACCCGGGGGCTACTTA
This sequence comes from Phyllomedusa bahiana, assembly GCA_025379985.1. Classification (NCBI taxonomy): domain Eukaryota; kingdom Metazoa; phylum Chordata; class Amphibia; order Anura; family Hylidae; genus Phyllomedusa; species Phyllomedusa bahiana. Next base: position 9,262 of record JAODAL010039985.1, read on the forward strand.
GACTCCGTTCCCTGGCGTGGCTTAGCTATCATCGCTTGCGTTGGTCCAGCGGATCCACTCCTGCGTTACAGCGGGCCTGGCCATTAGGCCCAGATCACTCACAGAGAGGGTGTGTGTATAGGTAGTGGCCAGAATGCAGAGGATTTTTGTTATACTTTGTATGTGTACACTGACCTGAATAAAGCTGACTGAGTGCAGGTTTAAACTATACCATGTTGGAGTGACCTGTGTGCCAATATCGTTTGTCAGGAAAAGCCTGCGCCCACTCGATGGTCGACGGCCTGATTTGGGCTGTATTGTGATGTTGTGCTCCCCTTAGGGTACGCACAAGGTCAGCCAGATACGGTTTCACAGTGAACCCCTATCCACACGGGCACAGGAAGACCCAGGGAGTTCAAGAGGATACCCTACTCACCCACATCCTTGAATGGCTGGGAGAGATCTGCTTACCCACACTGGTGAGACAGAACTTTGCTAGCCCAGTAGGCTGCCACCAGTTCCTCGTTAGCTATAAGACCGTTCCGTTACAAGACCAGGAACCTTCCTTGGGGTAGTTATATTTTAGAGACCGAGAATAAGGACACATGAGGTCGGTGATCAAGACAAAAGACTTACTCGGGATTAAAGTTTAAAGATTTAATCACCTTGTGAGTGAAGTAGACAAACAATATATACATAGGGGTATAACTATACAGATATGGGTCAGAGGTGCAAATATGGATATGGTTACAAAAAGGCAGCAGATATTTCTATTTACCTTAGGTTGGCCTTGTTCTGACATAAACAGGGGTGATTGTAGCCTGCTGGTTCTGGACGCTCCTGTACGCTCGGCGTAACCCCCTTCCAATGGAAACGACAATGGGCAAAGCCGGGTTTCGACTTAAAACAGTACTGGACATCCCATGTCACACCCCCATCACACCTCCTGTCACACCCTTTCACGCCCTTGGAACGGTTTACACTCTCCTCCCTCTCGGGCCATGCAGTTTTTGGCTTTGGACACAAAATGGGTCATATCGTGTCAGTGCATTGGGACATAACCAAAGCAGTGATACCATCAGAACCGGATGGTTCTAAGCTATGACTTGGTATCAAACACTGGCCACTTGCGTCGTTCCTAGTGCCAGTTGTCAGTTTCTCCCTTCCTGGGTGCCCTACAAACGCGGGAGTGACAGCTATGCATGTGGGAAGTTTCATATTTTTAAATATGAAACTGGGGTGGACCTGTGATGCACGGTTCTCCCATAAATCCTTATAAAATCTCGGCACCGCTCAGACTGGTATGACTCTTTGATTCTGGGGTCTGAGGACATGTGTGTACTCTAGCCTGGGCCAGGTGCTAACGAAATTAACTGACAAAACTTTGATGCTTGACTTCCTGCTGGCTTTGTTTCCTATGGATGGAGCATTGGGCATTGCATCTAAATTGGGGATATATGCCTTTTGCCTAATTGATGCTTCCTAGTGACGTGTTGCACAGCAGGAAGCTTGGGTGATTTCTTCCGTCTGAGTGAATTTGAAGTTGGAGGAGGGGAATGACTTGTCATCGTTTGTCATTTTCCCCCCTGTTTACCAAAGGGCATCCCGCCAGGCTTCCCAGTGGTGACCGAAAGGAGTGAGTCCTCCAAAATGTATATAATTTTTTATACTGTATATACCCTTTGTGTACTATATAAGGTAATAATAATAATTTTTTTTTATATAGCGTCAACAAAATTTCCGCAGCACTTCTTACCAAAGTAGAGAGGTATAATTACATGACAAACTACAGACAGATACAAGAGAGGAGAAAGCTACTTACAGGTGAACAGCTAAGGTGTGGTGGGACCCCTTCGCGCAAGAGCATTACTAAGCTATGAGGGTGGCGAGTGCCTGGGGGAGACAAAAGGAGACTAATGGATAGAATTTACAATTGGTCCAGTCAATTAGTAATAAATTATGGGAGGGTTTTTACATAAAAATTGGGTTGAACCTGCCACCATGATAGTGACTATGACAGTAGGGTATGATAATATGTGATATTTATAGATGGTTAATCATATACTGGCTATAATGTATGAAAACTCATTTATTGTAATGGACTGGTGAGGAAATTTGATCCGCTGGCCACCACCACAAGCGGTAGGTGGTTAAGCCATGTCATGTTGCTGTCGTAATTGAGCCCCTGGCGTTTTCACCCGAGCGGTCAGTGGCAGTGCAGCAGGACAAATGTGGTGCCAAGGAGAACTTGTGGCATGAGGTCATAAACACAGATAAGAGGCAGACACACAAGAAAAATGCTTCATTCTGTTACAAAGCGCAATGGGAGAGGACCATAAGAATCCGGCAAGGGGACAAGGGGAATGAGGTCAAGGATGCGTGACCCGGATCAATGGCGGTCGAGGTGAGCCCCGGTCGTCTGTCGGTCTCAGACCTTATTTACCGCGTTAGAGAGGGCGACACAGGCCACAGTAGGGGTACAGCAGGAGTGATCGCAGTTGACTAATCGACGCACCAATGTAATAGTCAGGCAGGGAGTTTATTGAGATGAATGAGTATGATAGTCCCCGGGATCGCGAGACCGATTGGTTACAAGGAGTGTAGTATAAACAGCCCGACAGGAAGCAACACAAGGTTCAGTGGAAGTATCAGTCTTGCTTGCGTATTTAATTGGTCTGGAATGTTACCTGCGAGATATCATATTATGGATTAATACTTTACCTAGACATGTATTAGGAGTGGGTCTATTGATACTTTATATGTTGGTGGTAGTTATAGACGCATACGTAATTTCAACAAAATAATTTCTTGTTTTATTATAGAAATCACAATGTTTTTTTTGTGCAATAATAAAGTGCCTAAGAAGAGTAGAGCTGATAGCGCGCTCAATGGCTATGACAAATCTTAAAAGAGCACATATTTTGAACAACTCTGCTTTTATACGGTCTCCTCACATCTAACGTGGGGACTCTTACAATTGATTTGTGAGTGTTTTCAGGAAGCTAGCTGTGATTTTGTGCCCACTTCTTGTAGGATACATACTGCTGTAGTACATGGCAACAGATATTTATGCATGATTCCCCACTGCAGCTCAGTCTCACATCCGTACAAAACCAATATAAAAACTCTGTCGTTAGCAATATATCAAAACACATAACCAAATGTGTGCGTAGTCGTGTTTGGATTCCGCTTTCTGTGTCTAGCAAGAACGCACCCTATAGATTATAAAATAGGACGTTTGCTGCATGAAAACTGGAGTAGATAAATCTCTGACATGTCTATTAACATATTGACCCGGATCCCAAAAGACCAATTGTTTCGCGAACCCGCGGCGTTTCATATGATGCGTTTGAGGATCCTTTAATTCTTTCACATTAGAAATGGATAAAGTTTAGTGAAGACAAGATTGAAGGTTATATAAAATCAATATTTTATATTAAAAAGTGTGTTAAAGAGGTTAATTGTCTCTTTATATAATAAAGTAAAATTTTAGAGCTATCTTAAAGACTAGAAAAACTTGACTAGATTTTTAAAGTTTGCCGATGGCAATAAATAGTATAAATATTGGATCCGTATATTCAAACAATATCTCACAACATAGCAGTGTGCAAGTTACATTGAGGATTTTCAATGTGATATACACCTGCATGCGACACTTCAGATGAGATATCGCTGATGCTGTTTACATTGAAACTATTATTCATCACGCGTGTTAATTAGTATATACGTGGTTTAACACGGGATCCAGTATTTAATCTATTGCCATAGGCAAACTTATACTCTATTCTATTTCTCAGTCCTATAAAGCACTAAAAAACTAGAACTTTTATGTATATACAACACTTAACTCTCTCATAACGCACGTTCTTAAAAACAAAAATTTCACTTTTCATAACCTCTCTCAATTTGTTCTCAATAAACTTATCCCTTTTGCTTATTAGTGAATAATATAATCACGGATCCAAACCCGCAATCATTAAGAAACGCCGTGTGAAGCATCCCTTTCTAGATCATAAACGATTGAGTCGATATCACGAACTGGATTTCAGAGGTCATGTAACAGGTAGACAGTGTTGAAATACCACATCAAGCCTGACCCCTTCCTTTCCAACTCAAGATCGATAAACATCTGCCAACATTAGTGACCTCTTATATTCATAACATAGTTGCCCATTGCTGCTAAAATTAGCAGGTTGGACAGGTTTGCTCTTATGTGTATGGGTACACTTAATGTTTTGCTCATATGCCATGATAGCTTCTGTCTATTAGTTTTTACATGAAGAGACTACAAATGATTTATAGCCCCAATAGTCTAGGCTCTTCCAGTGTGATGCTGAAAACAAGTACAACAAGTAACAATAAATTATGAAAATTATTTTAAAATATAAAAAATGTAAAACACCACTTTTTGCAAAGCAAACTAAAAAATATATAGTTAAAGATAACCAACTCCTAAACATTGAAATTGCAACAACAAGAAGGACAAGCCAAAAGGTTTAGTAGCAGGTGTCGCAAATGATCAGTTTTTCACGCACCTAGCTACAACTTTTGGAATGTGAGAGGAACATAAAAGCCCGATTGAAAGTAGTTAGTGTTTCATGATAATTGTGTGAGGCCTCCTGTTTGTTGACGTGCCAGTTATTGTTGCAAACTGAGAGGGACAGAATCCTTGACCTGAGAGTCCTTGGTTTATCACTCCTGGCAGATTGTTTTGTGTCAGAGCTGAGATGTCAGAGCTGTTAAACATTGCTTGTCCCAGTGTTTGGGAGAACAACTACCAACTGGAATGACAGCAAAAGGTGCATGGAGGAAAAACTTTGCACGGATGAATCCACTGATACAAAGAAGAATGGTACATAGTGATCCAGTCTGTAATTATATGTCCCTGAAATGGAGACTGGATAAAGAACAACATTATTATGACTATATATACCACTCTATATATAATATATATATATATGGTAAATTGTGGGAGTGTTAGGCGTCACGAACAAGGGAGGCATGCAGGGCTTCACAGACCGAGACAGTGAGACAGAAGTAAAGTTCAAGTTCCAGAAATCTGCCTGGGTTTATTTGAGCAGTAGAAAAGCAAAACACCAAGACCTTAAATTTCAGCTTGCAAAAACAAAGATGCCTGCTCGGTCCAGACTCTACCTATACGAGAGCTTTCCACATCTTCTGCCCTAGCCGGTATGTAGAGAAAGTCACAGCGTCCTGTGTTCCCTCTTAGCAGCAAGGGCCACAGGAAGATCCAACTCAAGTGCCTGCAGGCCCCTGTGCTTCTAAGAGAGCCTATTGACCCAAAGCCTGCACCTGGGCTTGGAAGTGCGCCCCCCCTCCCTGCCTTTGGTTCACTCCAGGAAAAGCCGACCCAGACTAGAGCGGCAACTGGACCAGTGCTCACATAAACACTGTTCAAAAACATAGGTGTTACCGACAACCTAAACTTCACCTTCCTTCACCGAGCCCAGCTTCTCGTAGACACCTGTCGGTCATAGGCTTCCTAAAGCCACAATAGAAAACTACGTCAACCCATAGGGGAAAAATACCTTCCCTCAGGCTACGCCGCCTCCGAACACTCAGATCCTCAGAATATAGAGGATACTCTAATTTAAAATTTATATTGTGCTATACTCTTAATTATATTCCACACCACTTGTTTGTACCGTGTTGCTTCAGGTGTTCACTAACACATGCTACCTACTGGTTCTCATAGCACTGAGCATGGTGCACAACAAGAAAGGCAATAGGGTCAATCTTTTAGAGAGATGATTCACAGTTTTGTACTCATGGGTCCAGTCATAGTGCTGAGAGATTGTAAATAGAGACAACAGGAGGTATACGCCACTAACAATCCTTGTACAAGTGAATTGAGTCAGACTGATCTTTAACTCCCAGCTTAATGTGAGTTTTTGATTCAGATGGTCTAATGAGCATTTCTATCAAAATTACCCAAAAGAGTTTCAATCAACAGGACAATGCCCAGGCCCACATTAATGTTCTGGCCTTGAAAATGTCCTATATTTGTGCAGTAGCAGGTAAAAGAATACTAGTGATGTGGAACCTACTTGGACCACCACAAGCGTCAAGAGCCCTCTATTAGCCTCCCAGTATTACACCAACCCACCTCAAAGCGCAGGTTGGACTTATCCTTGTTTATGGTAACTACCAGGCTCGTTACCATGACTCACCTGCTTGCCGTGGCAGCTGGGTGCAGCGTTGGTACAGAATCAAACTAACTCATAGCTGGGGGACAGTGCAGAAAGGTCAGCAGCCAGGGCAAACATATCAAATTAGACGGCAGCAAGGGTCAAAAGATACATTGCAGGATAAAACCCTTGTGAATAGCTTTCACTATGCACAGGGCACAAAAATCTTGCAAGGACACAGAATGCCAGAGATAAGGTCAGTGCTCGGCAGTTATCCCAAATAATGAGACCCCTGGCCTTTTTATGAATTTACTGAGCTAGTGCGCACAATCGCCTTAAAGGTTTGTCTCACTAACTAAGATTATAGTTGAAAAATGTGGACCAAAAATCTAAGGATGTACGTCCTTGGTTACATTGGCAAAGTGCTAAACGGTTTTAGAGAACGGGCTGAGTTTAACATGTGCTTGATAACGGTCTTTGTTACATGGTCAGGAAGCATTCTGTCCTCCCAGTCTGCACATGCAAAGAAAGGCAGTTACTAGGGGTTCAGGGATGTGTGTATTGGCAGCAAGGAGGAGAAGCATGAGCAGACATCAGGGGGATTGTTGAATTGTAACTCCTCTTCACGGCTTCTCCTCTTCCTGCCAATACACACAATCTTCCTGCACCACCTCATCCCCTCATAAAGCCTTTCCTTTTGCATGTGCATATAACGTCCTGGCAGAGACGAACTGCTTCCTGACCAGATAACTAACACCTGTTACAAGCACATTAAAACCACCCCGTTCTCTAAAACCGTACACTTTGCCAATAGTAACGAAGGACGTACATCTTAGATTTATGGCTCCCACATTATCAACTAAATCATTCGAGTGAGAACAAGCCCCTTTAGAGAGTTCTGGGATGCCGTGCACTGGCAGGTAGATGAGCACAGAGGACCAGGAGAGTGGGAGGTTAAGTACCAGAGTCGAAGCGGATGCCTGCAGCCAACCGTTGCTGTCACCGGTGCCCACTTGTAAACAACAGCATCCGTCCAGCCACCCCCATGGTCAGCAATTGCAAAGGGAGCATCCAGCAGACAATCTTGATTTCCACGCTAAAGTGCAGTCAGAGTGGCATAATATTCCTCAGATAACCATTAATAACCTCATAAATAGCATGCCAAGACATGTAAGAGCTGTAATTTCTGTATGTGGGGCACTTACGCAATTAAATACAAAATAAATCAAGATGTTTTGAATATTTTTTTTGCCATGTTTTTCTCTATTGCCTATCATTAGCATGTCTATTGATCCTGTGATTTCCATATTTCCAAACTGGTGCAATTTCAGTCTTGAGGAATATTTATAAAATAAGTATCTCTAGAATTGTACTGACCTACATCATGGAAGTAATCCCAGACTGTTATGATCCATAATACCCCCGTGCCCCCCCAGGAGATTCCCGCCATAATATAAACCCCAATTTAGTCAAAAAAAAAAATACAAAATTTTCTTTGTAGTACTCAGTGGTACAGAGTATGTACAGTACTCCATAAAATGTTCCTTTACGGCCCCTGGCTATGTTGGAGAGAGTTGTGAAGATTGACACAGTTTGACATTTACAACATTTGTGGGGTTTGTTTTGAAATATCAATACATTATTGGACAAGTCTTTTTTACAATTTTTAACAGCCAGACTATCAGATGTAACACAAACGATGAGCCTTTTCTATTGTGAGTATTAAAAGATTTTTGATCGAGTACGTTCCTTACTCTTCTAATAAGCAAATGTAACACAAAGCCACAACTGAGCTGATGAGAGCTAGAAGACCACACCAGAGCACAAGCCAAGCATAAGGGATTGTAGATTAATGTACACCAGTTAAAAATCAACCTACTACCTTTGGATTCTGTATTACAAACAGACAACACCGTTTCTCCCCAGCAGATTTTGAAAGCTTCTCATTTCCCTGATCTCAGATAAAGCAGTGGAATCTACTTCAGATAATCACACACAAATAGTCGGATTCTAGTAGTAACAACGCCACAACATATATCTACCCGTGCCTTGATAGCTTCTTCAAGCTCCCTCTCATCAGATAAGAAGTGTGCAGTGCGCAACCCGCCATCAGCTCTTGTCACTCGTATCTAATAAAGCATTTACAGTAACAAAGGAGCATAAGGGCACCTTATCTTTCTCTCGGCTGCAATTATGTGTAAACACATATATTTAACAATGATTAAATAACCTATTTTGGAAGTGATCCCTACACGTCAACATTACATCGTTGCAAAACCCTTTTAAGACTCTTTACTTAATCATCCAACACTGCGAGAGTAAATTGTGGTTGAAGTTGCTGAAAAATACGAAGGGTTTTTGAATAGTTGGTTTGCCGGTATTGATTTCTGTTCTAGTCCTGATTATGGAGGCTGGCCTTAATAAGTCTTGTGGACCTCTACTTACTTTCAGATGTGGATGTCCTTTGCGTGGCAAAGTTGGAGTAGTGAAATACAATGTTTCTTCTACACCAAATGTCTCCCTCCTCATTCTTCGCACACTTTTTCTCCTGTATTTATTTATTTATTTTATTTCCTTTACTTCCCCTTATTTTTTTCTTTTAATATTCTTTCGTCGATGCTCCTTAAACTTTCTGTTACAAAATATTTCATACGTAAAAAAGAACAGCAGCAGCACCAATATTTTTCCCCTTACGTTCTTCAGTAAGCACTATAAATGAGGATTTATTCCCCGCCCTCAGACAGTAAGTGCAGATAATTAAATTTTTGATATGTTTGAGTTACTTACATATTGGACTCCAGACTCAATCCCAGACTCAACTGTAAATTTTAGGATTTCTGACACGTATAGTACAATATTCCTAATCTGAGTTATAGTTTTAGGTTTCTCTCACAGAAACACATAACTGTATTGACCAACTGCTAATTAATACAGAGGATCCAATGAAAGTATAAGTGGTGAAAATAAGTATTTGATACACTGACGATTTTGCAAGTTTTTCACCTAAAAACATCACAGGTAGAAAATTATAGAATAGTGAAGAAATCAGGCGATACCTTTTAGAGGCTAACAGTATATTTGATGGTGAGCTTTCGATAGTACTAGCTCCCTTCTTCAGACATGATGTTATACAAGAACTGAGAAATTCACAGTCTTATTGTACACAAAAGACATGGACCTTTACAAAGAATCGGTTAGAATCTTTAAAAATAACAAAATGTCATATATAAGCCAAGTCCCCCAACGGTCACGGTTTTTCGCCGGTTTTTTCAGCCGTTGCGGTTTTTCAACCACCAGGAAAAACCGCCGATCTTAAAAATGAGCAAAATGCGAGTGCTTCTACTGAAAACCCGTGCAGCTGTCCCCACGGTTCCGGCGGCAAAACATAAACATGCACCATCTTCTTTCCGTCCGGTTACCCGACAGAATATATGTGCAAGACTAATGGGGAGGGGAGTGGCTGTTCTCGCGGCTCATCATCGCATGAGAAAAGCCGGTTCCCCCGCCCTGGGATGGTCCGCAAAACAGGACAAATACCGGATACCAGGCCGCAAACCGGCCGGTATTGTCCAGTGCCTTGAAAAAACGGCCCCTAACAGAGAAGTTATTTACAACAGTTCAAAAAAATACCAATCCCTGGAAAGTTTTTGAAGGCGAGACAAGAGCAACCAGGCAACGTTAATATGATTAACATCTACTACCCTTAAAATAGACAACAGTCTGTAATAATACATTCAGGGTCACTAGACAGATGAGTAGCTAATTGCCATGTCGCTAAATATTTTCTTAAATCCAGAACATACAGATATAAAAAATCATTAATATCATACCATTACAGCCATTTCAGTTATAGTCAAGTATCCAGATTACGGATGAAAAAATGATAGTGTGGAGGTCACCAACCAAGGCCTACCCGAGATTGATGGATATGACAACTGCCTGAAACTAAAAAATGGGTTGAAGATCAAATTGATCCGATATCCACTATCCGCCACTGCGAGAATATATAGCCAGGTCGGGAAACCTTTTATGTACAAACAGCAGCCAAAGCACAGTGCTTCGTTTAATCCATTAGGACTTATGGATCCTAGTCTAGGGATCCACTCAACATCTTTACATAGTACTCTGTTGTCAAAGTCACCTGTTCTTGGTAAGGGGTGGGTCACCTCAATGACCAAAAACCAAAGGCATGTGGAATCTCCTCCATGTTATTGCCAAACATGCCTAGCTACAGGTGTCTGCATCCTATTCCTCACATCCCCCAAGTGTTCACCAACACGGCGACATAAGGGCATGTCCCCACTGCACGGTTTTCGTCTGGTTTTTCACCCGGGTTTTGGGGGTTTTTCAGACTCCCCTGAAAAAACGCCAAAAATGAGCACAATTGTTTTTTAAATGGAAAACCCTGCAGCAATCCCCATGCACGGGTTTTCCGTCGGCGGTTTTTGCCGCCGCAGCCCGGGCAGCAAAACATTGAGCAAGCACATTCTTCCGTCCGGTTTTCGGACGGAATCTGTGCTTCTCAATGGGAAGGGGGAGGGCTCTTCTCCACTCTACGCGGAGAAAAGCCGCCCCCCCCCGCGCCGGGAGACGGGCGCAAAACAGGACAAATACCTATGCCGTGGGGATGCGCCCTAACTGTCTGGACATTTTTCCTACATAAAAGAGGTAACATGTACAAAAGCACAGCTAGATAACTCCCTCTGATCTACAATTTGCAAAATCCCTAAGGAAATACTCTTTCCCATTCTTATGGTCCGTAAAGTACTTGGGGCGACAAGTATGATTTCTGGCCCAGGCGGCATCTTTTTTGCCCGCATTAGTAGTGCAGAATGCGCCTGAATCTATGAACCTGTTCTAGTGTGGGTCATAGATTTAGCACTTTCTAGCTACAAAGCGACACTTCAGGCTCAGGTAAACCACTTTTAAAGTGCTCTACCTGTTCCAGTAGTAATGCGCCTGGATTTACCGATCAAAAGTCATAAATGTGTAAGCTCGTACGGTTGTAGTGCGCCCCGACTCCAGCACGCCCCCCGATCTCAGGCGCATTACAAAGTGCCGCAGGCGCTTTATAATATGGCTAATACTGGAATGTGTCTGATTACAAATATAAAAAACAGGGCTGCGCCAGTTTTCGGGCTGAAAAGACGCCAGATTTCTGGCGCAGCTCCGTACATGCATGTCCCCCTAAGTGAATAAGAGTTACATTCTAAATCTCAAAACTTTTTTCTTTTCCACCCCTCTATGCAGTTAATGGAAAGTAAAATGCTATTACTAAAAAATACAACACTTCCTGCAAAAAACAAGCCTTTGCCAAAAATCACTGTATTTGAAAGGGATAAAGTATCACTGTACAGTAGTCCTTCAACAAACAGTATTAATTGGTTCCAGACCGTTGTATATTGAAACTATAACCCTGTGGAAAACTGGTAATTGGATCCAGATTTCCCAAAATGTTGATGAAGAAAAATAAGCACACAGATATTACAAATAAAGTCTTTACTTAACAGTCAGAAGGAGCAAAATGAAACAAGTTAATCACTTTCTAGAAGAATAAGATTATCTTCAAGGTCTTTTCTTGGTCCTTGGCCCCAAGTGAGTGTCATGTTTACTGGCTGCAAAGCAAGAAAACGTCCTGGTAGAGGGAATCCTCAGGACCCACCGCGGGCCCAGATGGTAATACTCGCGGTGGGTAGCCGAAGTGCAGGACAGGTGGTGGATTAACGGCTGCTGTAGCTGTAGAACGGATGCACAGTCCCAGGGTGGTAACAGAATATACAGCAGCAGGAATCAGCAATGAGAAACTGGAGGACAGTACGTCAGGAACACAGCAGGTAACGGGTGCGCTGGACAGCGCGGGGTTAAAGCAGAGCTTCAACAGACACAGTGGAAACCAAGGGGTTAACACAGCAGGCGTTCAGCAGCAGAAGTCTAGCTCTATGGATGAACACCAAGGAACTGACCCAGAGTCCAGGGAGGAAGTTCCTTATGAAGGAAAAGGTCAGAGCTCACAGGCAGGAAGCAGGAGCACTGTGTGTATAAATGTCCGTAGGCTGGCGCGCGCGCGCGCCCTATGGGGTGCGCACACACTGGGGAAGCCACGAGGACGGACACGTGTGGAAGCAGGACCAGGTGTAGAGCAAACTGACACTGCCGCTGTAAGCCCCGCACAGGGAGATACAGCGGACCCAGACACAGGGGCACGGACATGACCGCGGTCCCAGGCACGGGCCGCGGCGCGATCCGTGACATGAGCGTTCTTCAAAAATATTCAGCTTCAAGTAATTTTCTTGTTAGTAGCTGCACATTTACTGTAGGTTTGAAATCAATGAATGTACGGCCATTAACAAGCAAATAGCGTGAAGCGGAGTCATTTTGAAGAGCACATTGACCTGAGCACCTAAGGCTTGGTTCACATCTGCATCTCATCGCAGGGGTGAAAACGGACACAAAAGGAACCTTTTCACAACAAACATCAGTGGTGCCTGATCGACCCTATTGATTACAATGGGTCTGTTGAGTTTCTGCTGTGATGTCTGTTGTTAGAGATAAAGACTGTGCTCCTCCAATCATGGTGACCTCACACTCTGCTTTCTGTCCATCAGGAAGGGAGATGTGGATGGTAACCTGGAGATACTAGTGACCACTCAGAGCAGATAAAATCTCTTCTATCTCCTGAGCAGTGCAATTTCAATAGTGCAATGTATTTAGAAAAAAAAATAATTTACCTATCCTCACATGTTGAAAGCTAATCATTGTTGTGAGAATACCCCTCTAAGAATTAATGCACAGAGTGCTAGTGTGTTCTATCTTTTAAAGGGGGTACTGATTAAGGTAATTCATTATGTTAATTAAAAGCTCCATCTTTACTCCTATAGTGCAGGGGCCTGAATACCCATTGTGATTCTGCTGTTAGGAAAAATAGTTTTTTGGTATAAACAATCAAATTGCTTTATAGTAAAAGGTTATGCTTATTGCAGCTAACAGATGCCAGTTACAGCGAGGAATGGCCGTGGCGCCTAAATGAATGAGAAATGGTGCCATGCACCGTTTCTCACTCCAATCGGGACATCAGCAGCGAGATTGCTGTGTACTGATCGCTTAACATGGCACCTGGAAGCCTTGCGAAGGCTTCCATCGCTGCCATGTTTTTTGTTTCACTGCTTCTTGCCCAGGGCAGGAAATTGTGAAACCGCCATATTGGTATACCCTAATGCATTGTCTATACAATCGCTGTATCAGGGCCGTAACTACCAGGGTAGCAGACGTAGAAGCTGTAAAGGGGCCTGGGCCCTTAGGGGCCCCGTGGCAGCTGCTAGTGCTTCTGTTAACCTGGTAGTTCCACTCCTGCACCCGCCGACAATGAACATGCCAGCAGGACAGAGCTGTGGGGGCCGGATACATCCTGCCTCTGAATGCCTGGGCCCTCTGTTCTGAGTGTTCAGAGGCAGGACTGCCCGATCTTAACAAAGCAGAGCACCACCGGCGCTCCGGTCTGCTAATCTGCTACCAGACGTCGTCCCACAGTGCTGAAGTGGGCGGCGCAATGACATCACATCATCACACCACCCGCGCCGAGCAAAGAGACTGGCCAGGAACACGTCGCATTGTGGGAGCGTGGAGAGAGGTAAGTAAGCTATTTCTTATTATTTTAACATTAATGAGGTCTGTCTAAGCCCTGCCTACTTATATGGGGCCTCTAAAGCCTGCCTAAACCCTGCTTGCCTACCTATATGGGGCCCCTATAGCTACCTAAAACTCTGCCTGCCTGTATAGGGCTCCGTAGCTATCTAAAACCCTGCCTGCATACCTTTATGGGGCCCCTTTAGCTACCTAAACTCTGCCTAAGTACCTATATTGCTGCTATAGCTACCAATAACCCTGTCTACCTACCTATATGGCCCCTATACTCTACCTACACACTCTTCAGGGGGTGAATCCTCTGTTCCTCCCCTATCCTCTGGGAGAATGTGCCTGTAAGGTATGGCCTGTACCCGCTGTGCCACCTCTTGGAAGTTTGTACATAGGTGGGGGGGTCAGGGAGTGAGGTGCTGGAAAAGTGAGGATTCTAAGATATTTGTGTCCAAATCTGCAGGGACGAGTGGTGTCCAGGAGAAGTCATCATGACAGTCTGCACTGAATGCAGAACAAAATGGAAAGTAATATAACTCAACAGAGAAAAATCACCTGTGAGTCACAAGATGTAACTCATAGTTGCCAACTTTTGAAAATGAAAAAGCAGGAGACTCTAGACGGCGGCGCGCGTAGCATGGACACGCCCATCTTTCCAGTATACCACGCCCCTCCAAAAAGCCACACCCACTCCAACCATAACTGCATAACGGCTTTGGAAGAAGCCAGGTAGAAAGCCCTTAAGCCAGGTAGTAACCCCCCATAAGCAGGTAGTGCCCCCTTTCAGGCAGGGAGGTGCCCCTTGTAGCCAAGTAGATGCCCCTCTGTAGCCAAGAAGATGCCCCCCTTGTTTGCCCAGGTAGTGCCCCCATTGTTTGCCAGGTAGTGCCCCCTCTGTTGCCAGGTAGTGCCCCCATTGTTGCCAGGTAGTGCCCCTCTGTTTTCCAGGTAGTGCCCCCATTGTTGCCAGGTGATGCCCCCTCTGTGCCAGGTAGTGCCCCCATTGTTGCCAGGTAGGTGCCCCCATTGTTGCCAGGTAGGGGCCCCCTCTGTGGCCAGGTAGGTGCCCCCTCTGTTGCCAGGTAGATGTCCCGCTCTGGTTTCCAGGTAGTGCCCCCTCTGTTGCCAGTAGATGTCCCCTCTGTTGCCGGGTAGATGTCCCCTCTGTTGCCGGGTAGTCCCCCCAAATTTGTTGCCGGGTAGTGCCTCCTCTTTTGCCGGGTAGATGCCCCCTCTTGTTCCCAGGTAGATGTCCCCTCTGTTGCCAGGTAGATGTCCCCTCTGTTGCCAGGTAGTCCCCCCATTGTTGCCAGGTAGATGCCCCTCTGTTGCCGGGAAAGTGCCCCCATTGTTGGCCAGGCAGAGCCCCCCATATAGCTAATAAAAAAAAAATAATAAAATCCACTTACCTCACCAAGGCTCCTGCAGCGGGGCCGCTCCGGACGATCTCCTCAGCAGGGGCCGGGGGGAAAGTGAGAGCACCGCGCGTCACTCCCCTGCAGCCGCGCGTCACTTCCCCCTGCGCCGCTGACCTGTATGTGGGGCGCACACCCCGGGCGCTGTACATACAGGAGAGGAGGAGGAGAGGAACGATCCCTCCTGCCCCTCCTGCACAGCGAGACTCCGGGCGGGTGAAGCGGGCGCAGCGCCGCTTCACCCCCTGTAGGAGCGGCCCGCGGCGCCAGAGTAACGCACTAGCGCTACTCTGTCGCTGCGGCCAAATTTAAAGAGACCCCCACCGCCTGCTGGGGGCGGGAGGAATGCCAACACCCCCCGGCGGGCGGGTGGGGACCCCCAAAATCGCGAACCCCCCCCCCAAAAAACGGGAGAGTTGGCATGTATGATGTAACTGCACTGTAATTACTTATATGTCTGCAGAGTCTGTGTACATGTATCTACAACAATATGGTAATTGTATGGTGGTAATATGTAGTCTGCAGAGTCTGTGTACACTAGTATATACCACTATATGGTCACTGTATGGTGGTTATATACAATCTGCAGAGCCTGTGTACACTGCTATCTACCACTCTATGGTCACTGTATGGTGGTTATATACAATCTGCAGAGCCTGTGTACACACATCTACCACTCTATGGTCACTATATGGAGGTAGTATGTAGTCTGTAGGGCATCTGTGTACACTGGTTTATACCACTATATGATGGTAATATTGATCTTTATTCAGTAATGTTATAGGGGTATTATTCAGTCACTGTTTGGTGGTAATTTGTGGTCGTATTCTGCCGGTATAATCAGGTCCATATGTATTAGCGCTATTGGTAATGTTGTTCTTCGTACAGTGGATTTGTTTGTTAGCAGTGTGATGGTGATATCTATGGAGAGGTAGTCTCTCCTTGTATTATCTAGTAACTGCATGACTTAAGAGGTCCAGGTAAATGTTCATGGTCGAGGTGGACTCATCCAAAAGTTTGCTATTGGGCCCAGGCTTATATATTAAAAGTTCAAATCAAAGTTCAAAATTTGTATTTTACAAATAAAAAAAAAAAATAAAATAAAATAGTTACACATATTTGGTGTTGCCAGAATCGTATCAACCTGCAGAATACAGAGAACACATCATTTATACCCTAAAAAAAAACCCTGCAAACATGGAGCAAGTAGGTTTTTTCACATTTTGTGCTACTTTTTTCCCAATATATTCTATGGTACAGTAAATTATACCATTAGAAAGTATCCGGCAAAATAAAGCCCTAATTTGTCTAGGTAGGTGGAAAAGTAAAAAAGTTATGGTGTCACAATCCGCCTGTCATGGAGCTCTCTTCTTGCCTTTGACCTTTGGGGCTGTTCTGTATTTGCCATGCATTCCTGTCAAATAGTCTCCAAAAAAATGGGAATCTCGCAAGAGAACAAAGAGTGACTTTTGATCACTATATTTACTATTTTGCCATAGGCAAACGTAAACTCTATCAGTTCTCTATCTGTAAAACACTAAAACGTAACTTTTATTATGTATAACACTTAACCTTTATACGCACTATTTAAAAACCTGATTTCTAACCTCTCAATATATCCCTCTCTACTTCTGAAGGAATAGCTCCCCTTCTATTATCAAGTCTGGTGGAACCCCACCAATTAACAGGAAAACCTTATATATACAGTAATTTACTAACTCCAGTAAGGGATCCCAAACATCCTACTTAGGCAGTCATCCCTAATCTAGTGTACATAAAACATATAAGGTGTTCTTTCTGACGTAATGCCTGACCTCCCCAACATGTTTCACCGGCTAAACTGGCTTCATCAGGGGTTAGAGGTCCGGTCCTCTAATCCCTGATGAAGCCGGTTTAGCTGGTGAAACATGTTGAGGAGGTCAGGCATGATGTTTTAAATTGTGATTTCTCACCTCTGTCTACAAGTGTTGCCCGCTGCAGAGGGTATCAGAAAGAACACCTTATATGTTTTATGTACACTAGATTAGGGATGACTGCCCAGGTAGGATGCTTGGGATCCCTTACTGGAGTTAGTAAATTACTGTGTATATATAAGGTTTTCCTGTTAAAAGGTGGGGTTCCACCAGACTTGATAATAGAAGGGGAGCTATTCCTTCAGAAGTAGAGAGGGATATATTGAGAGGTTAGAAATCAGGTTTTTAAATAGTGCGTATAGAGGTTAAGTGTTATACATAATAAAAGTTACATTTTAGTGTTTTATAGATAGAGAACTCATAGAGTTTACTTTTGCCTATGGCAAAATAGTAAATATCGTGCCATGCATTCCTGCACAGCAATAGTTAAAGCCTCTGAGCACTCTCCCAGGTGGAACTCCTCTGCAATCAGGTTCAACTATATAGCCCAGCCTCTGGCTTCATTCTGAACCTGAGATTTTTCTGGACATGCTGGTTTTCTGCCTGGTGTTCTGCTTAGTTCCTGCATGTACTCTGGTCACCTGGACTTCTGCTGTATTCCCTGAACTTCTGTTCTATTTTGTTAGTCTGACTTCTGTTTTGTTTTTTGGAGCTTCCTGGACTATTGTTACAGTGAAAGGAATGGTGGAGGTTGGTAAACTGTAATGAACAAGACTAAATGGTTAAAGCTTATCAGTTAGTAATGTAAACAAGCTTCTGTTTTACTGATACAACTCAGCAGGGAGTGATGAGAGCAGAGAGAGGTGGTTGGTAACCTAGAGAAACATGTGTATACAAGCAGTAAATAAAATATCTATCTCCTAAACAAAGCAAAATCAGAACAGGAATGTATTTGGTAATATTCTGTAGTCACCTGTGCCTACATGTCAAGAGCCAATCATTGTGGTTTTAAACCTCCTATTAAATGTGCAGTTTTATATACAAAAAGTGTTGACCTGGAGAGTTAAATTAGTGCTTGTTAATAGTCGTCCTTACCCACACTTCGTCTACCATAAAAAGAAAATTATTTTTGATTATAGATCTTCAAATTATATTTGACTACAGATATTACTGAAGTTGCTTTGATAAATAGTTAAAGAGGTGTCCCATGCCCCAACATTGTTCGTTTGTCTCTCAGGGAATGAGCAGGAATAGAAGAGAAACCTCATACTTACCTCCCAGACGCTCCCGTTCACTCCCGGCTGCCGGTACGTTTACCGCCACTGAAACAGTGAAAGGTCTTCATTCATGTGACAGCCGCAGCCAATTACGGGCCATAAAGGTGATGTGCAAGTGATGTTGTGGCCTGTGATCGGCTGGAGTTGTCACGCGAACAATGAACATTCACTGCTTACTTCCGGGTTGAATGCATCGGCATCCGGGAGTGAATGGGAGCTTCCGGCAGATAAGTATGAGGTTTCCTCTCTATTTCTACTCATACCTGACAGACAAATGAGCAATGTTAGGGCCCGGAAAACACCCCATTAATTCAATCACTATCAGTTATCAACCACAGAAAAATTTATAAAAAAAAAAGGCGGGGACCTGTCCAACTCTTAGATTTGTGTAGGAAATTATATGTAACTTTCTAAAGCTTTAAATGGAAAAATAATAATAAAAATCTCATAACAGTTACTGATTTGCAATTCCCTAATTGTTTCTTACTAGGGTAATTCACACAGAAGAAATCCAAGACAAATATTGGGTTTCTGTTCACTTATTCTAAATATGGATTTTACCATGTTTTAGGGTGCAGATTTGCTCCATTCATTGGCGTTAAGCCAGGTCCTATTACCCAACTTACCGTATATACTCGAGTATAAGCCGAGTTTTTCAGCACAAAAAATTGCGAAAAAACGACCTCGGATACTCGAGTCACTGTCGGGACCAGGCGCGCGATGGCCGAGTGTGACAGGGACGCTTTCAGTTATATGCGGTCCCCAGGGGGCGCATATAAAATGAACGCCAAGTGAGGCACATGTTCGGGCCTGCGCGGCCCGGGCACTCTGCGATCCCTTTACCTAATTGCGATCCCCGGAGCGCAAATAGGGGAAGGGATACCACTGCGGGGCAAGAGCGACGCCCGTTGCCCCATGGCCCCGGGGCCGCAGACTCCCGGGTGTCCGGTTTCCCGGCACCACGTGCATGTCTCACGCTGCGTGCGCGGCCCCCCCCGATAACGTTACCCGTTTCCCAGAAATGCAAAACGCGCGGGGGGCCGGACCGCGAGGAGGCGGAGCGGCGAGGGAGACGGAGCGCGGGGGAGTCAGGTAAGGGTTGTTGTTTTATTTTTTAAACTGTCTAAACCCGCCACACCCGGCCCTTACCCGCCTACACCCGGCCCATACCTGCCTCAGCCGGCCCCCTACCCGCCTACACCCGCCCTATACTCCTACACCCGCCCCCATACCGCCTAAAACTGCCTATACCTGCCTACACCTGCCTATCCTGCCTACAAACGCCTTTAAAACCTGCCCAACCTGCCTACAGCCGGCCCCCCATACCGCCCATACCTGCCTACAGCTCCCCATACCTCCCTATACCTGCCTACGCGGCCTATACCTGCCCTTACCGCCACAGCTGCCATAACCTGCCCTTTCCTGCCTACAGCCTGCCTATACCTGCTATGGGGCCATATACCTCCTTTTTCCTGCGTAAGGGGGGAATACCTGCCTATAATTGCTTTGGGGGGGATAAACTGCCTTTACATGCCTATGGGCCATATACGTCTTTTGGGGCTATCCTCCTATACCGCAAATAAAGGGCCATAATTGCCCATAATTGCCTAAAGGGGGACATTAAACTCCTATGTAATTTTTTTGGGATCCATTTTTTTTTTTTTAAAATTACCATTCCCCGCATTTTTTTCCCCAGGTTATCGCAGTAATAATTTTCCCCCTTTTTTGGGGCAAAATTTGGTGCCCGGCTTAACCGGATCAGCTTATACTTGAGTAAATACAGTAAAATTTTTTTCCTGAATACCATCACAAAAAAGCATAAACAATATTCAGCAAACTGGCTTTTTTCTGAATCAAAATTTGGCTGCATGTGATCTTGCACCACCATTGAGTAGGTAAATAAGGCTATGTTCACACATTGGCATGGAAAATCCAATTTGGGAACGTTGCAAGAATCTTCATGCACTTTTAGATGCAGAGTGTTAAATATAGCAGTGGACGTTTTGCCTTCTTTGACATGGATTAGCCCCATTTCAACCTCCATCTCGGCTGTCTGATGTGGAAGCTGAGCAGATTCAGTGACCAAGAAGGGACATGTCACTTCTTTTTTTTTACAGTAGGGGTTTTTAAAAAACCAAATTTTTTGTAAAATTTTGCATCAATTTTTACTGGCACGAGATTTTCCATTAAAAAGGGGGTATTGAACAATTCAAAATTTGGGCATAGAATCTTGGGGGTGAAATTTTTTGCATCCAAAATCCGATAGCTAATATATCCTCTGGCCTATATTTAAATTTTAGTTTTTAGAGGGAATAAACAGGGTTCCACAAATCCCGTAATATCAAAATAATTCAATGCAAAAAATATTTTCTCTATAATTATCCTCACTTTAGGCTCCAGGCCAGGTCTTATCATCAATAACTGTAGCCAACTGTGTGAACAAGACCTGAAGCTATTGTGTAAGTCTTGTGAAATATATAATTGTAATTTTCTCTTTGTTTTCTAACCACACCACAGTCAATTCTATTATTAATCCATTTCATGCCTTTACCAGTAATCAGATAAACTCTTGTATTTACATCCCTTCCCTCAGGCTCCCACTCAGACCTATGTTTCATAGCTATCTTGTACGTGTCTGTATGACATTATTTCATGCTTAAATAGATCTTCCCACCTTAAACATTTGGGTCTTGTCCACATCAGAATATCTAATGCAAGTCGCAGGAAGTAAACCAGGACCAGCTAAAGGACATCAGTGTCTATAATGGTCAATTGCATAGTTGCCAACATGATTCCAGGATATTGAATACCTGCCCCTGGAACCACTCCCAAATCACAGCACCATGGTTCTTCCTGCCCTTCTTTCAGGGACTGTTGGCAGCTATACAATTATCAGTTTGATTAATTTGCTTTAACATTTATCATTGATCTTGATCTTTTGCAATCAAGTAACAATTAGTTGTCTGTGATATGGGTAAATGTAGTTACAACATTTAAAGTACCTAGTGCATGCCATCAATAGGCAATGATAAGAGTGCTTTCACACAGCGCAGTTTTAGTGTAGTTTTAACTGTGCTCCAATTAAACTGCCTTTATTACCAGCAAGCTTCTTTCAGTTGTCTAAATTGTTCTGAAAGGTGTTAGAAGTAAGTAATCAATGACTGTGTGTGAAGTCTTGTGGATTATAAACAAATTAATTGATTACTTACTTTCCAAACAGTTTAGATAAGTGAAAGAAGCTTGCTGGTAATAAAGACAGTTTAATTGGAACGCAGTTAAACTGCACCAAAACTGCGCGTTGTGAAAGCATCCTAAAGCTGCCTTCTGCGGTGGGGAAACCCTTCCTTGTTAATTGCTTTGATGGAGAAAGCTTGGGACCGTTTTTCAATCCACCGACTGTTGGCTACAAACATCGCAGTGTGTAAACTAAGCTTTGCTGTAGCGACTTGTGTCATATTCCATTGCAAATTATATTGGAAAACTTTTATTGGGTTCTGTCACTTTGTTTAAATATATTAAAACTATACTTATACCATGACCATCAGCTTATATCCAGAGTAACTGCCGTGTGCGGTACAGACAGCAGCTAGACAGGCTGGGAGTGACTCACTGAGGTCCTGCTAGGTTGTCCCAGGCATCTGAAACCATGCTGACTCCAATGCCTCCTACAGCTGCTGGAATGTGCATGAGTAGAGTGAACCTGATGATCAAGGTGGACCCTCAAATGCTCAAGTTACAGTATGTGAATTTCAGGACCAGAGTAGTACTTGGAATCTTGGTCATGCTCTTCCAACCAATGTTGGACATTGTTAGCTGTGTAACATGTGGCATAGTCTTGCTGGAAGATCCCATCTGCCTTTGGGAAGAGAATCAGCATGTATGGATATATGTGACCTGCAAATATGGAATCATACCCAAATTGGTTTAGAGTGCTTTTCATATGGATAATTGGACCTAGAAAATTACACGAAAATATTCCCCAGACCATAACGCTGCCACCACTAGCTTGGGTTCTTACAGCAATGGTTGCAGGGTGTTTGTTCTCTGATGTTTCTCACTTGACACGCCAATGTCCATCCGATGTCTCATCGGAGAAGGCAACTCTCTGAAAATCAGCAGAGGTTTAATTCCGGATACTGGTGTGAAAACTGAAGCCTTTTCTGCTGATGCAGCTTCATTAGCAAAGCTGCAGGGGCCACCTGTCTGATTCAGAGCCCTACACACAGTAAGGTTTGCCAAACTGTTTTAGGCAAGTTTGGTAGCCCCTTGGTTCATTTTGGTGGTGAGCTGCTCCACTGTAATGTGACTGCCTTCTCTTGTGCACCTTTTGTAGCAGACTTTCACCTCTCATATCAATGGCATGTGATGCTCCGCAGTTTCCACGTCGCTTATTCACAGTGGCACCATTTTTCCACTAACAATACACTTTCACCACTGCAGCACATGAACAGTTCACAAACAGATTGCAGTTTCAGAAATATCCCCACCTTTGGCCCGAATAAACAATAATCATCTTTTTGCAACTCTGATAAATTGCCGATTATACTCATGAAAGCAACAAGGGATATGTGTGCAGACAGCCTATCACACACCTTCCAGTATATACCCACCAAGCCAGGTCACCACAAGTGGCTTCCTTCATGAGTTCCATGCTGCCGACATCAACAGTAGGAAGTAGTCATAACAATGTGACTATTATATCCTACATTTAGCATATTTATTACAGGCATAGATGCATTTGGAAATGTAAATTTGCTTAAGCCTTTAGTCGGTAAAATTAGTCTCCTTTTTGTGTGGACTACCATGAATTTGTTTTTACAATGTAAGAAATTGTGCAGATCATTAAGATTGTAATTATCATTTTACAGTAAACCCATTTATGTTCGTTTCTGATAGATAAGTATCACTTATGATCTTTATGATTTATTATGGTTTTTCAATATGTCAGAAAAATATTTACTCTCATTTCAGATTAGTTGTGAGGGAATAAAAAAACCAAATCCAATTATCAGTCCTGACTGGGGGACCTAAGGTGCAAGAGATTCCCCTGAGATGTATATCTATGACTGGTCAGGGTTACTCAATTTGAGTGAACGGCTCCCATTCTAAGCTATGTGTAGGCAGGATACATACATTACCTGATGTGGTTAGTGTCAGACTGGGGTGCCTAGGGCCCATCAGTGTAATATCATTCCAGGGCCCCATCTGTGGAGTTGATGCTATAGCACACCGTACAGCAGCTGTACAGTACATGCCTCTTGTGCTCTGTTTCTTGCTTTTTGCCTCTTTCTCTCTACCTTTCTACCTCTCCCACAGAGGTATATGAAGTTTAAAAGAAACTTTTGGTCTGCAATGCTCAGGGGCTTTTTCGGGGGGGCCAGCCTGAGTCTGGATATGGCCCATTAACAGGCAGCTTAATGGATAGGCTGCATGAAAAATCCAGAACTTTACAATAAACTATTATATAATGTATATTCCTCGATCATCATTACACACAAATGTAGGCGGATACTGGATGCAACCATTAACAATACAACATACGCAAACAATAGAGGCAAGGAGAAAATAATGAGCTCATAATAATTACATGTTAATGCTTATCTTTCTCTTGTCAGCATGTTATTGTTTGGTGAGCTATAAAATTCGGAGTTGGCGGAGTGATGGAATTATGATGGACAGAAGGCATGCAATGTAGGATTGCCAGTCTGCCAGTGATATTTGCTGGGAGTGAATGGCTCTCAATCCTGCAAATGTTAGACCTGTCACTGAGCGCTAATTTGTGATGCCACAGGGGAAAGACACTACGTTTTAATTTTGGTTCAACTGATGCAATAAAATCCCACATGCACAATAGATTTTGAGGTTGTATATCTGATACAGCAAAGGGTTGCTCTGTTGTCCCCACTCACGGGATTCATTTTCTTCTTTTATATTCTTCACTTTAATTTGTATTTTGTTTTCTTGTTTATGTGATGCTATTTTATAACAAAATTATCGGGGATTTGCTTTAGCATAGTGGTGTTTTTTAACCATTTAGGGATAAAATTTTTTTGGGCTAATGACTAACATTAAAAAATTTTGGGGCTTGAATGGGCTTGAATTTGACCAATACAACATCTATGTGGAGTAATTCATTTATTCCAAGTATGTTTCACTCATGGGCTTGTTGACTTCCTCTTTGTCTTCTGTTTTGTACATTACCCTAGTGGTGCAATTATTTTCTATGTAACTGAATGAAAGGGGTTGTCTCGCTACAAGGATTGCTTTTTATGTTAAAGATCTTGCAAAAACAAGTCACTTTGAAATTGTGTCCATTAACAGGTCCTCCCTACCCGATACCCCTCTTGTAGGGGCTGACACCCCTCAGGTGCTATAGTAAAACCCTGTTCAATTCTCCTGATAGGCTTAGCGCTGGTCGCTAAAGCTACAGACCTCCCTTCTACTGCAGCCTAGTACAAGCCTTAACCATGCCCTAATTTCAAGATAAAACCCCAGAAAACGGGACGAGGTAAGTGAATAAATGTAGTAAAAACCCCTTAATATGTATAGAAGGGCTGCTATATAAATTAATAAGACCTAACTAACAGGATTGAGGGAAAAAAGGGTATTTAAGGTCTGGAAATATTTTTAAATTGCGGGCTTAATTATTTGTTGTACCATTTTTTTAAGTATAGCCCAATATTTTCTTCGTGTATAGTCTTGTAAAACATGTCTAGCTATGGTCTAAGTATTAAAGATGTGTTATCTAAAGGAAAACAGGATTGTAAGTTCTTAAATACTTTAATCTTTCTTGTTATTTTCCTCTGAGAACTGATCCACCTTATAGTTTGTATTTCTAAGGAAAATCCCATAATTAATACAGTCAAGAAAGTAATACAAAGAAATTTTCAAGCAGTAAACTCTGAAATTTTCCCGGCTTCTGTTTGTGCAAGGAAAAAAAACCGGGCCCCTGTCTTTTAAAATTTAACTTCAGCCCTTGCTTAGATTTGCCACGAGTCACACCATTTTAACTTCTGCAAATTGCTGAAAGTCATTACATAAGGCAGAACTGGGGTATTACCCATAAGAAATAGTGGGGGGTTTTTTGATTTTTATACTATTTGCCCTAGCGTCATTAAATTTCCAAAGTTTTACCAATTAACCCCCCAAAAGAGCTAATTACTAATGCTACTAAGGCTTTACTTTTTAAAATTGACCCCCAATAAAAACTAAAAACTATAAGGGAATTGAGGGGTATATCATCAATTCAACTGTACCAAAGATAGTCTATCGTCTTTATGAGGCATGAAAATTTTAAAATTGGAGCAGTATACATCACTGTATTGCAGAATAGATATCCTCTTCATGCCTAAAAAGGTAAAATAGTACTTAGTTTTGGGGGATTTTGTTTTTCCATTAGACAAATTGATTATATACAGTATTTAGTTTATACCGACCGTCAATGGTATTCTGGTCTTATATTGCTGCTTGAGGTTGAGCTCCACCAAATTCACCAAAGTACAATATGCAACAAAGTCCATTGCACCACCAAAATAAAGTGTTCAAATGTTTTTCCCCCCAAAGCACATTTTTCATATACAGTAACATTTAAGCATGCAGGACTCTCTCAAGCTGTGTTTCATAGTGTGTGCCGAAATGTCACTGGTTTAGGTTCCACTGAACTCTATTAAAAAAGATTTAAACTCTACCTTTTGGCAGCTCCTTGGACTGCATTGCATACTAACCCTGCATCTTTTATATGGAAATGTTTTTAGTTTTTGAGACTTCATTTCAAACATAAGTATAGAAAAAACCCTTTTGACATGCACTTTGAAATAATTTGAAAGGAATGTTTGTATTACTCTCCGGCCCCAAAAGTTAACCTCTGCTCTTAAGGGTTTGCGTTAACCGTCCCCCATCCTCCTTTCCCCCCCCCGTCTCCTAAAACTAAATGGGAAGATATTGAAATTATCTCTTTCCCCCCTCCCACTCTAACCCCCCAACGTCAATAAAATCAGTAGTTATAGTTTTTTTACAGCACGCAAGTCCTTGCCTTGGGAAAACCTTGACTCCTCATTCTTCAAACCCCACTCCAAGCCTTTACCGCTGCCTTTCCCCCTCCACTTGAAAAATATTTCTTGAATCTGCTCATTCCTTAACTTTGACACTAGAAAAGTGCTAGTGTAAAAGCCCCTGTTTTTTCTCCTGCTTTAAATATGTAACAGACCGTGGCCCCCCTCCAGTATTTTTGTCTCTTTTCAACCATCTTAACTCTTCTGGGGTCTTTTTCACCTCTTCCTCCTTCGCCCTCCCCTCGTCAGTCCTCTTCACTGGTTTTCCCATTTTCCCAGAAATTCGTTTTAAGTTACTAATTATGACCTTCATGGTTCTCCATAATCTGCCCCCACGATACATCTCTGCCTTAATCTCCAGATGCCTCCTCTCACGCTATCACTGCTTCCCACAGGACCTTCTATGCTCTCACCATGTCAGCTCCTCACACAACTGCCCCCAAACCCTTTCCTGTGTATCCCCCATTGTCTGAAACTTACCACAACACATCAGACTCTCCTCCACTTTCACTGACTTCAAAAGCAACCTGAACACCCATCTCTTCAAGAGCCTATAGTCTACAATAACCCAACACCTCCCCACCGCTTCTGTGTCTTTCCTCTTCCCTTGTAGACTGTAAGCCTTTGCGAGCAGGGTCATTTTTCTCTCTAACAGTTGTTAGTCATTTATTGTTGCCATTATACTTTGTTTGACATATATTATGTATGTAATCCCCCTCAAATGTACAGTGCCCACTTTAACATAAATAATAATAATGGCTCGGAGTAGAAGGCTTGAAATTCTCTGACTCTACAGGTGGTAGTAACTGCAAGGAGTAAAGTCATTTTTAGGATCAAAAATCACAATGAAGCTGCTGGAGGTTCAAAGGAAGACTTGATCAAGGCAAGGATAGCCAAGCTTAAAAGGGGTTTTGGCACGTATTAAAATTGATGTGGTTAGTTTGTAAGTTAAATAATAAACATTTTCACCATTCATCATCATTAAAAATTGTCTACCATTTTTGGTTTAGCTGCTCCTTTAGGGATCCATTGTTTATAGCTCATCTCCAGGGGATACGACCAGGGCTGTGAGCTCCTCAGTCCTGGTCACACATGCTCAGACATCACTTCTCCTCTCAGGCAGCTACTGAGTGTTCAAACCCCAGGTGCTGTCATTCTACTCCCATCCTCTGTACTCCTTAGTAATTAGTCAAACAGTGCAAACAAATTTAAAAAAGAAACCTCAATGAGGTCTGTGTATTGATAAAGAGAAATTAAATCCACAGGTTTGGTTCCTGCAGGGATTTGAACCAAGGACCCTTGTGCCTGGAGGCAAAAAGTTTTACCTATGAGCTACAATGTAGCTAGTTACAGTTCTACACATAAACAGACCTTTCTTTGACTACAGAGAGGAAAGGCCTGGTGATGTCATCCTGCTGGGTCACATGATAGGCAATTCAAACAAATCACACACGCCCCCTTCTGAGCACAAAGAGCTGGATCCAGGAGGTATGAAATGAGATTGTGGCAAAACCCCTTTAAGTCAAAGGCTGGGACAGTCAAATAGAAATGGGGGGAAAGACTAGAAGCCTTAATAAACTCATGGATTCAAGGATATTTATCCAATTTTCAATCCAAGACCTATATTTGCCCGTTTGGAGCATCAATTTACTTATTGCATATCAGTGATCCTGAAAACATCTTTTACTGTGCTAAATACAGGAATATGAATAATCATCCATAACTTGGTATTTTTCATCTGGTCGTTTACTTATTGTTGCCAGCACATCCGCACTTTATACAGGCAGATGGGCTGCTGATAAATCAC
>JAODAL010039986.1:0-37424 GCA_025379985.1 Phyllomedusa bahiana
TTTTTTTGTTTAAAAGTGAAGCTCTGAGAGCTACAGCTTTCTTTACAAGCCCTAGTTCTTAAAAGTTTGCATTAGAACCCCAGGGGCGACAGAGCTGTTTGGGCCGCGTTGGTTTTGCACTTCTTATCTGATGACAGGGAACATAAAGGGGGCTGTGGGGAGAAAGTTGCGTGTGTAAGTCTTTTTTTTTTTTTGCTGTATAGAGAATCCACTGTTGTAATGTTATTATTTGAGTAAACTCCCTTGCTTCCTTGCTCTCTGATTACCCCCCTCCCTCTCACCCCTGCAGCCGTTCATGACTCATCATGCTTTGTTTATATTCTCTGCTGAGCAGATAACAGCTAAGGAACTCACTTCATGGCAAAAACCCCTTTAAGGATGGCTTGTTTCACCTGCATGGAGAGCTCTTTTGACCACATGTTTTCTTCACAGCAATATCTTCCAAATGCAAGCACCAAACGCAAATCAACGCCAGGCTTTTTATCTGCTAAATTGAGAATGACATAACGAAGGAATTGCTCACACCTGCCCATAAAACAATTGTCCAATTACTTTTGGTCCCTTTAAAAAAAGGCTGGCACATGTTCTGGAGCTGAAACTCTTAAACCCGCCATCCAATTTTAATGTGGATACACTCAAATGAAAGCTGAAAGTCTGGAATTTATGACCATTAAATAACTATAACTTAAATATATGTTTCAGTAAACAGGTAAAAAACTATCTAAAACAAATTCTAAACATTGCCACAGTCTTTAATGACAAGACAAATGGTAACACATTTCTAGGAGAAATAGTCTAGGAGTAGCACAAAACAGAATTCTAAAAAAAGAAAAAAAAAAGAAAAAAAAATCATTAGAGCTGACTTTTGTTGTAAAAGGTTTGTAATGTTTGTGTAGGGCTCTATTTAAAGGGTTTTTTCACTAGAAAGATTAGCTTTCAACATTTAGGGACAAGAAACTGTAGACTTTTTCCAAATACATTAGTATTTTGATTTTACCTTAGTCAACAGGTAAGAGACATTTCATCCCAATTTTGTCTGCTAAACTTTACAAAAACAGCAAGGAGTGATGTCACTGTGGCCAGGGCTCACTCAAGAGGGTAAGTCCTCATCTATAACAAGATTAGCTTTTGTTTACAGATAAGCAATTGTTTTTAGTTCTCAGAGCAAGTGTAGCTTTGTTTATTTACAGATAACATGGCCTGCACTGCTCTTTGTAATGCCTTAGCTATTTATATGGAAACTAAATATGCTAATCACTGCTACCAAACCACCCACAGCCTGAGGAGTGAGAGTGAGTGAAAAGCTGCCTGTGACTGTAAAATACATGGTGAAAAAACCTCTTTAACTGCTGTAATTGCTTTCATTTAGAATAGTGCTACAGTATGAAATATAGATCTTAATATATCCTGTAAGACTCCAATTCTTAGTGTAAAAAAAAATCTGATGGAAAGGAGAAAATACAAATGTGAAAAATCCTAAGATTCTGCATTGTTTTTTTGTATAGAAATTGTCCACAAACACAACTAAATGTCATAAAACATCAGTCTTGCTATATGTTATGGGTAATCATCTGCTAAGTATAATTGTGCTATTAAGATCAAATGTTTTTAAAAATGTAGCTTAGGTTGTCTGTTGACTTACCAATTCGTAGGGTATGTCCACACGGCATGATGTGGCAGTTTTTCGGATTTTAAACCCGTCTGAAAACCGACGGTCAACCATTCCCATAGACATCATAAGGAAAATCCAACATGTAGTCTACATAGCTCTGATTTTCCGACGGTCGGATTTCAAATCTGAAAGTTGTCTAAGAAATTTGGAACATTTTCCGCCATTAAAACTGGGCGGAAGAATTTACTGTTCAAAGTTTGGGGGGAGGGGGGGGGGGGGGGATTAGCAAACTGCTGACGGAAACTTTCCCCAAAACCGTTCAAAAAAACGATAAGATACTGGCCGGACCTAAATCAGAATCCGACCAGTATTTTCTCTTTTCTTACATGACCCAAAATTCTTTGTGCCAACCATTAATATGTTTATTGCGCCGAATGAATTAGATAGGACCAACTATTCATTTTTAATTCATTAGGAAAATTAGGCGACTTTTATATTTATCATAACTATTGCTGTTCTTCTTGTACTGTTAGGCTGTGTTCAACACGGCTCATGTCCGACGGATTTGTGCGCCGTATTGACGCACATAATTCCGCCGTGAATAGGCGGGACGGGGGCGGGGCCGAGCGCAGCGGGGGCGTCCGCCCTGGCCACATAGACAATGCATTGTTACGGCGCGTCCAGGACAGCCGTAAATAATGTGCATGTCACGTTCTCCCCCGCGGCGGATTGCCGAGTGGGAGGAGGAAAGCGCGGATTCCACTGTTCTTATGAGAGCAGTGGATTACGGTAATTGTCTGCTGCGGATGGCGCGTACTGAACGCAAATCCGGGCAAGAAATGGCGCAATCCGCTGGAGAATAAGCCGTGTAACGGGGCACTAACCACTACGATGTTGAATGAGAAGTGAAACATAGGGCAACTTCAGAAAATAGTTTGAAGGCGCATTCAATGAGTGTATATTGCTCCTGAATAAACAAATCTGTCAATAATCTGGCGTCTGGTTTACCTGTATAGTAATCTCGGCGCATACTAATGAGTGCAAGCATACATTGCTTACAATATTGATAGCGCTACTTTAGGTACATTCCAATGCTTGATCGCACTTGGCGTATATGTTCTAGTTGTTGGTGTACTTACAAAAAATAGCACAGCCCTAATGGGACATGTCCCCCTAGATGTACTATAGGAACAGAATGACGCAATTTGCAACTTTAGATTCATTTTTGATACGACATATTGCCAAGAACAGTGTTACTAAAGTGGTCTTTATTCTCACAGCTACAACTAAATGGTCGTGTTTACAGTCTATTGTAAACGTTATGTAATAGGGGATTACAGGCATGGCTCTTTACAACTTTTCCATTCTTATTTTTATGACTTTGCATAGGTCGTCTTATTAAAGGGGTTTTGCCATGAAGTAAAATTGACGTGGGAAGTTTTAAAATTAAATAATAAACATGTTCGCCATTCATCATTATTAAAAATTCTGGACCATTTTTGTTTTAGCTGCTCCTTTAGTGATCCATTGTTTACAGCTCGTCTCCAGGGGATACGACCATGGCTGAGAGCTCCTCAGTCCTGGTCGCACATGCTCAGACATCACCTCTCCTCTCAGGTAGCTACTGAGTGTTCAGACCCCGGGTGCTGTCACTCTACCCCTGTCCTTTGGACTAATTAGTAATAACTTAAACAGTGCAAATAAAAAAAAGAAACCTCGATGAGGTCTGTGCATTGATAAAGAGGAAAAAAAACACAGGTTAAATTCCTGCAGGACAAGGACCCTTGTGCTGTAAAGCACAAATGTTACCTCTGAGCTACAATGTAGCTACTTGCAATTCTATACATAAACAGACCTTTCTTTCACTAGAGCAGTGTTTCTCAACTCCAGTCCTCAAGACCCACCAACAGGCCAAGTTTTCAGGATTTTCTCAGTATTGCACAGGTGGTATAATTATTGTCAGTGCTTTCAGTGGGAGATCCTGAAACATGACCTGTTAGTGGGTCTTGAGGACTGGAGTTGAGAACCACTCACGGATAGGAAAGCCTGCGGGATTACCATGCTGTCACAGAGCAATTCAAACAAATCACACACGCCCCCTTCTGAGCACAGAGCTGAAGAGCTGGATGCAGGAGCTATGAAATGAGATTGTGGCAAAACCCCTTTAAGTGCATATCAACCTATCGTTCAACATGTTTTTGTGTATTACTGTGCTCTGGTAAACTATTGGTAAACTCTTTCGCATACTAAGTAATAAATCATAATAAAACAAACTTATTTATAAGGTTCTATTGTGCTCCCATCACACTACTTACAACCGGCAGACCTGCTCCAGGTCAGCCACAAAAAACAGGGAAAAGGCAGCGCATGCGCAGCTGTGCTCTGCGCTTTCGTACTAGTGAAGAGTTGCACATGCACAACCACCTCTCCGCTGTATGTGGCAGGTACAGAGTGGGCCGCTTGCTGGGCGAAGGAATGTTTTAGGGTTTTGTTTTTTTGTCTATCTATAGCTCTCCACAATGGCATTCATATACTTGCCATTTAGGAAATGCTCATTTAGACACTGAATACAACATGGCGTCAGTGCTGAATCCATATTGCATTCTGTGAAAACCTGCTAAAATGCTAAAGAGAACCAAGGCGCACTCATGTAAAGTATGTAGAAATACCAGTAATAAACCTTGTTATATGGTTTTGCTCACCTGCATCAGTTGTACTTTCAATGGTACAACTTAGGCTATGTTCACATGGGCAAATTTTGGCGCGCATTTCACGTCGTATTTGCACTCTAATATGAGCGAAATTACGGTAATCCATAGTTCTCATAGAGAACTATGGATTACGCCTCCTCTCTCCGGGCGTACAATATGATGGTATTGTACGCCTGAGGAGATAAGTGAATGTTTACTTTTTCGTGGCGTAAACCAAATAATGACCGTCTAAAGGGGGCCAATTGGGGGGCCGCCCCCTCCCCACGCATTGTGGGGAGTATAGACCGATCAGCAAAAAACTCCCAAACACCCGGATAATTTTCGGGGGTACAGACCCCTGGGAATTACGGCGTGTGAACATAGGGGCCCCCTTTTTAAAGCCCCAGAAACCCCTCGGGTTCAAACAGAAACAAAAGCTGCCGGTCCTTTCACAATCCACGAGGAGACTCTCGCACCGAAGGAGTATCCATGGCTAAAACTATGTAAACATAAGGGAATCAATAAATTCAAATGATTTTGGGATAGGCTTTTTAAAAACACGAAGAATAAATTTGAAAACAAGGGTTAAAACCCCTAAAAGTGTCAGTATTTATTCAGGAAAAAGTAACATATAACAGACAACGCGTTTCGTGTTTCTTGGCTTAAAAACCCCTTGGAGTTTAAATTGGAAAATTTTTTTCATTCAAACTGACTGGGAATTCCCCTTTCCCCAAGATATAAATTGGGGAAAAACACGGTTTTCCCGTCAGACCCCCAAATTTTAAAACAGGCCCAAGCCAACCCAAAACCTCCCCCCCCCCCAGCAAAAAAAAAAAAGCGCGGGGGTGTCAATTTCCCCCTAAGTCTATGTTTACCCGGTTAATTTCGGGGTGTATAAAGGGCGCCCCCCCAAAAGGGGGTTTTAAACCCGGGGTTTGGGAAGAATTACCCCCCCCCCCTTTGGGCCCCCCCCCCCCCCCCCCGACGCCGGGAGGACGGCAGCCCGCCGGGCCCCATAGACAAGCGTTACTCGCGCCGTGAAAGCGCCGTCAATAAATCACTACATTAACTTTTTTTTGCCATAGGCAAATTTAAAAACTCTACCATTTTCTCTATTTTGAAAACACAAAAACGAAACCCTTTTATTATGTATAACCCTTAACCTCTATACACCCAATTAAAAACCTGTTTTTTAAAACCCACCCTTTTAAACCCCTTTTTAAAAAATTCTAAAGGGAAGGGGAATAGCTCCTTTTCTATTATCAAGTCTGGTGGAACCCCCCCCTACCAACGGGAAAGACTTAAAAATTTTACAGAAAATTTAAATTAAACCCCAAGGAGGAATCCCAAGCCCCCTACTTGGGCAATCGTCCCTAATCTAATGGACCCCAGGACAAAAAAAAAGGCCCCCCTTTGGACACCCTCTGCACGGGGGGGCACTTGTAGACAAAGAATTGGAGAAATCAAAATTTTAAAAACCTTCATCCCTTTCCCCTCCCCAACATTTTCCCCAAAACTGGGCCTGGCTTCATCGGGGAAAAGGGGTTTCCGGGTTTTTGGGAGTATTTTAAATAGAAAATTTTATAGAGTTAAGTTTGGCCTTTTGGCAAAATAGTAAATAAAGTGATCAGAATTTCACTCTCTGTTCTCTTGTGGTTTCCCCTTTTTTTTGGGAGACTATTTGAATAAATCACTTTACTTATCTCCCCGCCCTACAATACGATCAAAATTGTACGGGTAGGAGGAGGGGGGTAATCCATAGTTCTCTATGAAACTATGGATTACCATAATTAAAAGGGACGCCCTTTTTCTCTAAATTAGAACGCAGTACGCTCACAATACGTTGGGGAAATGCCCCCAAAATAAACCGGGGTGAACTTTCCCCCTTTAAAGGGGGCTTCAGTGGGTGAAACTTCCATAGAAGTCAAATGGAAAAGAATAAACCAATCCGTGTCCCATGGGAAAAATATGACCAAAAAACCAATCCGCCTATAAATCCCACTAAAATCCCTTTTATATAAAAGAGCATGAAAAACTTCAGAGGGTTTAGCCCTCCGAAATCCTTTTTTTCACGGTTTCGTAAAATTTTTCCCTTGCAAAACGGGGTTTACCAAAAAAGTCCCCGTTTTTGGGTATTTTGTATTTTTTTAAAAATGAAATGTAAGGAACAAAAGCAACCTGGATCGTAAATCAATCAGAAAAAAAAATCTATATATGGATTTCTTTTTTTTTTTTCCTTACCAGCCTTCCCTTGAAGCAGCTGAGTATCCAGCGTGAATGCCATAATAATAAATGAATATGATGTGGCCCTATCTCCACTGGGAGGAAGGCTACTAAATAAAGTAAGGACACGACATTTTTTTTTAAATTCGGCAGACATAACTAAAGACTGAATTATCATATCTGTTTATGGTACTTGGACATATTCATCTTTTCTCCATTGTTAGTATACTCGAGCACACATTAATAACCCAGTCTACAGCTCTAGTACTGCCTCATGTGTGTACAAAGATCTAATCAGACAAATATATACAGGAGCTCAGGTAAGAAATATAGGAGTGCATCGAGCTGCATGCAAAACAGCATCATAGGACAGAGCAGCAGATTTAACTGGCCTTCTGCAACCGTACCCTGCCACTATGTTATACATCTCTCATCAGATTTTACAGTTTCCACTGATTAAATATATATTGACTCATAAAGTAGCGCCGTTACATCAATCGTCAGCAGATGCAGCGAGGTGTCATTTAAATATTAAGTATCATATAAAAATGGCAGCTTGATTGTTTGGAGGTAATAATGTGCTACTGGTTATTGCAACATTTCCCTAATGCATTAAGCAGCGCTCACATTGAGGACACAATAAGGCCCAGGGCAGGGAGGAGGGGGTTGTGGAAAGGATGCCGACTAGTTTAGGTAGTGGGAGGAAAAAGACGACCTCGGAAGCAGAATTAAATCTGAACATAAACTTCTTTGTATAATTCAGGTCCCGCTTGTGTTTTCTCTCACATGATGCCGATATTAAATATTCCCTTGTTTTATGTCATGAGCACTCTCAATTTCTAGATTATACATATTCATGCATGGAGCTGAGAGAAGATTATGGGAACAGGCAGTGGTGGTGGCACCTCTGCAACACAGCCACTGGTTAAAGAGTATTGATCACTGCAAAGTGCCATTCAATCTCACCGACTTGTTAAGGGCATTGTAAATGGTGAAGACGGATTTTCCTTGCTCTTGTAATCATCTTCTGACCCGTTTGAGATCAAAGTCCACGGGTTCATCCTTATGAACCGAAAGCATATCCCGGATCAATAGATATGCAGCTTCACACTAGAATAAGCACTCAAATGATATCTGCAAGAACGGGAACAATACGGATTCTGATCTTCACAGCTGTCTTGGAATCTGTGATTAGGATTTCTAAAAGTGAAGAAAAATGCTGTCTTAAAGGGGTTTTGCCACGATGTAATGTTGACATGGGATCCTCCAAAATGGGTATTTAATCACTATTCTAAGTATATAGGATTACAAAAAGTGAAGCCTCTGAGAGCTACAGCCTTAATCAGATGCCCTTAGTTTCCTGAAAATTTACATTAGACACGACCAGGACACTGACAGCAGCTGATCTGGCGGCGCTCGCGTGTTTGCACTTCTTATCTGATGACAGGGAACATGAACAAGCTTGCAAGGGGCTGGGGAGAAAAGTGCAGTGTATGAGGCTGTCTGCTGTATAGAGAATCCACTGGTTGTAATGTTATTATTTGAATAAACATTAGAGACGCTCCTTGCTTCCTGGCTCTGCTCAACCCCCTCCCTTTCCCCCCTGCAGCCGTTCATGCTTTGTTTATCTTCTTTCATGAGCAGATAAGAGGTAAAGAACTCACTTCTTGGCAAAACCCCTTTAATCAGTGGTAAGCCACTTCGTATTGCCATCTAAACTAATAGCCATCAGCTCCAGTTCACATCTGTGCCGGAGGTTCGGTTTAGAGCCTCTCTCAGAGAGGTAGAGCCAGATTCGTTACATGACGGACACAAAGAGAACCCCTTTGGGACTACAATGTGGTCTGTCAGGTTTCTTTCTTGGTGTCAATCATATCACTTGTAAGAGTTTCTGAAATGGGGGACTCAAACCGAACTTCCAATAAGGAAGTGAACAAGGCTTTAGTTAAATGACGTGAGGAAAGGTCACCAGTGGTGTTAGATTAGGTGCTGTATTAGATTAAGTCACAACCAGGCACACACATATGTGCCAGCAGGGCCCGGTAGGCCATAGGGCTCCTGAAAGAACACTCAGAGCTTCCAGTTACCTATTAGACCACATGTTAGTTGTTACAATTACAGCTGGCAAGGCTCGTTATAATCCACTGGTAGACTGACACACCAGTGACGGATCTTGTGTACTTCCAGGACCCGTCACTTAATAAACAAGCAATTGAAAAGAAAGGACACCACACACTGTACTGGGATCCTCTACCATCTATGTCTATCCCTGGTCACCACTGAACGTACAGGAGAGTGAAAAATACATTTAAAGAAGGGGTTGACCTTAGGCCCAGTTCTGATCTGTGTCGGAGGTTCAGTTCAGAACCTCCATTGCAGAGGCCGTGCCGGATCTGTTAGATGGTGGACATCCATGGCGTGTGATGGACCACTTTCATTACAACAGGGTCTGTTGGGTTTCCATCACGGTGTCAGTCATTTTAATGGAAAAAAATATTTTGGATTTGGATCTCCCAAACATAGAGAAATGTAGAGAATAGCATATGCACAGCTTCTGCTCTACTCTCCATGACCACACTCTATAGTTGATAGAATAAATCTACATAAAACATGAAGCGACTCCTGATATCTTCTTACAAGTCACTTTAAAGGTATCCGATACAGGGAAAAACAAGTGTTAACAGTGTTGACCGTTTTTGATACCGTGTTTCTCCGAAATTAATACAGGGTCTTCTATTATTTTCTCTCCGAATGATGGGTTAGGGCTTATTTTCAGGAGAGATCATATTTTCTTGTTCCTCTGTTTACTGGTACATTCGGTACTGTACCACAGTAAATGGTGGATATTTATTCACCAAGAAAAGCAGGCTCCCTTCACCAAAAAACGGGCACCTCCAAAATAATTGCACTCACCACCTTAGACTTAAAACAAGTAGAGTTGGCAAGAGCCGATGGTGGATGGGCTCCCTCGCATAGATCTGCGTAATTCCTTTCAAAGGTACATCCCTGTTTGGTCCCTTGCCGTTCCAGCAGCGTTCCACTGAAAGCCCAGAACTACCCAACCCTTGTTGTTGTGGGTTTTTAGTGCGTTTATTTTTTTTACTGGCGGTGTCTGCTTTCCTTGATGAAGTGTCTACTGCATCTGCCTTGCTGTATTTTATGTACATTTTTGCATAAATAGCTACCTCATACCTCCCAACTGTCCCTATTTTGGAGGGACTGTCCCGATTTTTAACCCTTGTCCCTCTTTGCTCTATAAATGTCCCTCTTTTTCATTTGAGAAATGGATTTGCTTCAATAAACTGACTACCTTGCTGTAAAAAGTATCTGATTGCTTCCTCGCTGTATATTACATAATAATGTACTTAATATTTCATTATTGGATACAAAGAAACGCTGAGAATGTGTCCCTTTTTGGCTGTCTAAAAAGTTGGCATGTATGTGTATGGGCGTGGTTAGAGGCGTGTCTTGATGTGACGTCATGTGTTTGGGCGTGGTTAGAGGCGTGGCCTGATATGTCCCTCTTTGCAATCTCTAAACGTTGGGAGGTATGTTACCTGAATACTTTTTTTTTTTTAACATAGGGCTTATGTTTTAAGCATACTCCAAAAATCATGCTTGGACTTATTTTCAAGGTAGAGCTTATTTTCAGAGAAACAGGCTAGCAACCATAAACACTATGAATGCAGCCTTCCACTATAACATAGGTCAAAAGCAGAAGCAAAATAATGCAATGTTACCACTCTATGTAGATTTTATCTATAGTTGCACTGCAAAAGAGGTGAGCAAAACCGCCCGGTGGAAAATCCGTTCAGTGGGGACTTCTGAACGGATTTTCTATTAAAATCTATAGGGGAGCGTTGCATGACAGTTTTCAGATTGTTTCTAAAACCGCAAACTGTCCAAAATACCATGCCGTGAGGACAAGCCCTAGAAGGTACTAGTCACTTCTGACCCAACTTTACTGTTTATACATAGAATTAAGGCTGTTATCCCTCCCGGGACTCACTCATCCCTGCGCTGTTACTCCCTGGTTCTCCTCCTGTGCTCTGTGAGCAGATCAGACTCTGCGGATTCACAGTTTTGTGGTGACATTATTGGGCTGCTGGCCTTAACTTGCCCACTCCCAGTGCAGCAATGGAGATGACTCAAAGCAGCACTGAGATATTAACAGAAGCTCAGCAGTCCACCTCTGTATGATGGGCCACAGCCATAAATGGCGGAGAACTATGCACTCTGTCTGGAATACTAGGCCCTGACCTCCATGTCTTTCTAGCACCGTTTCATAGACCCAACACAGGCTCAACAAAGTGATGGTCACTTTCCTAAGTGAATAAAGCAGCTGGTGACGGCTTTGTCCTTAGATGGAAAGGTTATTTGCAGCAGCTAGGACACACCACCCAGCTCCCTCCTGCTAATAAGACGCAGCAGGCAGTGACGTCATAATCTTGGTCACCAAAGAGATCATAACCTAGGAGATCATAACCTAGGAAACCATCTGTAAACAAAGCTGGGTAGATAATCTGCTGTATCCTTAAAATGAAGCAGAATCAAATCAGAAATGTATTTGGCAATCATGCTGATTTACCTTTAATATACAGAAATCTTTGCACAACTTTGTGAATACATTGCAGTATATACCTTCTGCATTGTCTAAAGCAGCAAGGAAATGGAGCCGGCTGCTGTCACTGGCACTTGGCAGCTGACACCAGCCTTCTACTTACTGGCACCGGGATGTATGGGTACATTCTGTGTCGGTAAGGGGTTAATACTCATAATAAACTTGTGTTTTTCATATCATTTCAATCATTGGGTATCTCTTATATTAATCACTGCTGGATTTTATTTTCATAGGTGCTGTGTCTTGTTTCTTTATGATTTTTTTTTTTTTTTAATATTATTTTAAATTATAAGTTTCATTCATTTTAATATATAAATACAGAAAAAGTTGTGACAGTCTGCAGCCTCTATTATAGCAATCAATTTGAAAAATAGAGCAGCCCAAGAAAGCCGTCGCATGATATATCAGAAAACAAAGGAGCAGGAATACAACAGAAAGGCTTGAGAAAAGCTGCACTTGTACCACTAGGAAAAATAAATGTAGGAGTTTTTTGGATGTGCTGATGCCGCTATTTTTTGTTAATCTGCAGCCTCTATCATACCGATTTATTTTAATCTTTTTAATTATGTATTTTTATTAACAATTTTCACATTTCTATACAGTGCAATTCCCTTTAACCCTTCCTCCCAACGTCCCCTCAAATTGGGAAAATTATCTGATGTGTTATAACATGATATATTTATTGTATCCATTTATACAGCACCGTTATATTCCACAGCGCTATACAGAGATTATTACTTACATTGCTCCCTGTACCCATTGGGGCTTATAGACTAAATTCCAGATTAACCTATCTGTATGTTTTGGCGTGTTAGAAAAACTAGAGCAACCAGAGGAAACTCATATAAACATGGGGAGAACATACAAATTCCTTGGAAATGTTGTCTTTTGTGGGATAGGACCCCAGTGCTGAAAGGCAAGAGTGCTAACCACTGAGCCATGGTGCTGCATACTGATGGGTAAACCAAACAGTAAACCTGGTAATGAAGATGGTATGACAGTACAAGTACTGCGGTTTCACTCTCTGGGGGCTACCAGGCCTGTGACACAATACCGTAGCCATATGATTATTGGTAATTCATTTTAAGTTCTGCACATAGCGATTTCACATTGTATAATGCACCTCCTCCACCTGACATGGGCTTTACTCAATAACTGCAATAAAATAAATCTCCAAAGTCTTCCACCCTGTTTAGATTTTAATTTTGATCAGTGAGCACGTTCAAACGCTTTAAGCATTTCTCACTGAGATGGAAGTGAATGTGCTTCATGTATTAAACTCATCAAACTGCTGCATGGCAAAGGCTGAAAGGGCTGCACACTAATCTATAACAGAGTCACCAAGTGTGAAAGTGCTCCAACTTTGTAATATACACCCTGTTAGAAGTCTGGCTGCCAGAAAAGGCGATAGAAACTTATATGAGCAGGAGAAATTAATGCCAGGGTGTTGTACAAGCCAAGGGGTGCAGGTACATAATACAAGACAAATAACACTGATACGGAAGGAGAGAGGACCCTGCCATAAGACCTTACAATCTTGTCCGACGCCATGCAAGAGATACCATATCACAAATTGATGTAAAGGTTAATGCTGGCTATTACAGAAGGTACGCAAGAACACACACTGCATCTCCTCACTGCTAAATCTCAGGGCAAATACTCGTAGTTGCTTCTTCTGGATCTCTCTGCAGCGTTTGACACTGTTGACCACCATCTTCTCCTCACCATGCTCAGCGCCACTGGCCTCCAGGACACTGCTCTCGCTTGGTTCTCATCCTACCTTTCTAACCGTTCCTTCAGTGTCTCATTTGCAGGTTCCACCTCCTCTCCTCTCCTCTTCCTCTTGCTGTCGGGGTTCCTCAGGGATCCGTTCTTGGTCCTCTCCTCTTCTCAATCTATACAGCCCCCATTGGACAAACCATCAGCAGATTTGGCTTCCAGTACCATCTCTACGCTGATGACACCCAATTATACACCTCCTCCCGAGACATCACTCCTGCTCTGCTACAAAACACCAGGGACTGCCTGTCTGCTGTCTCTGACATCATGTCCTCTCTCTATCTCAAACTAAACCTCACTAAAATTGAACTTCTAGTCATCCCGCCATCTACTAACAGACCTTACCCTGCCCTTTCTGTCTGTGTGTGGCACCACCATTTCTCCTAGGCAGCAGGCCCGCTGTCTTGGGGTTACACTAGATTCTGATCTGTCCTTCACACCATATATCCAATCCCTTGCCCGCTCCTGTCACCTGCACCTCAAGAACATCTCCAGAATCCGTCCTTTTCTCACTGTGAAAACAACTCAAACTCTCATTGTTGCTCTTATTCATTCTCTATTTGACTACTGTAACTCCTTGCTTATTGGTCTTCCTCTCTGCAAACTCTCCCCTCTCCAATCTATCCTGAATGCAGCAGCCAGACTCATCTTTCTTTCCAGCCGCTATACTGATGCCTCTACCCTGTGTCAGTCTCTGCACTGGTTGCCCATTTAGTACACGATACAATATAAACTCATCACACTCACCCATAAAGCTCTCCACAGCGCTGCACCCCCTACATCTCCTCCCTCATCTCTGTCTACCAACCAACCCGCTCTCTCCGCTCTGCTGCTGATATCAGATTACATTCCTCAATCATCCGAACCTCCATTGCCCGTCTTCAAGATTTCACACGTGCGGCACCAGTTCTCTGGAACATGCTACCACGGGCGATCAGGCACACTCAGAACTCTCATAGCTTTAACCCCTTAAGGACCCAGCTAGTTTTGGCCTTCCTGACACACCCCTTTTTTTGAAATCTGGCATGTGTCACTTTATGTGAGAATAACTTTTTGACACTTTTACCTATCCATGTGATTCAGAGATTATTTTCTCGTGACACATTGTGCTTTAAGTTAGTAAGAAAATTTTATCCATACAAGCCTTGTTTTTTTGTGAAAAATATCAAAATTTCATGAAAAATTTAAAAAATCTGTGATTTTGAAAGTTCAAAAATTTCTGCGTGCGAGACAGATAATTATTCACCACAAAATAGTTTATAACTAGCATCTACCATATGTCCACTATAGGGTGGCATCATTTTTTAAATGCCCTTTTTTTATATATATCATTAGAGGGCTTAGAAATTTAGTAGTAATTTCTCTCATTTTCAAGAAAATTTGCAGGGACCAGTCCAGTTTTGACGTGGCTTTGAGGGGCCTGCATGTTAGATACCCCCATAAATGACGCCTTCTAAGAAACTAGACCCCTTAAAGTATTTACAACAGTGTTTAGGAAGTTTGTTAACCCTTTAGCTGTTTTACAGAAATTAAAGCAAAGTGGAGGTGAATTTTCAAAATTTCACTATTTTTGCAGATTTTCAATATTTATCCATTATTCACTGGAATACGGTAAATGTGACTAGGTAATATCAATGTAATATCATTTCCCCCAGATTCTGCCGTTTTTAGAAATATCCCATATGTGGCCCTAGTGCACTATTTGGCTCAACCATAAGCCCCAGAATAGGAGGAGCACCTACTGGATTCTGGGGTCTCATTTTCAATGCAATTTTATTTAGGCGCCATTTCAGGTTTGAAGAGGCCCTAAGGTGCTAAAACTTAATTAACACCCGTAAAAAGACCCCATATTGGAAACTACACCCCTTAAGGTATATATACAGGTTTGTAGTGAGTATATCAACACCATCGGTGATTCTCAAATTTTTTTTTAGCATTAGGTTGTGAAAATTAAAAATTTTTTTTTTACAATAATCTGCAATTTTAGCTTAAAATGTTTCATATTTACAAGGAATCCTGGGAAAAAGAACCCCAAAACTTTGTTAAGCAATTTTTTCCAAGTTCGGCAATACCCTACATGTGGGTGTAAACTGCTCTTTGGGCACATGGCAGGGCATACAAGGGAGGGAGCGCTATTTGGCTTTTGGAACGCAGATTTTGGTGGGGCCATGTCGCATTTGCAAAGCCCCTAAAGTACCAGAACAGGTGAAGCCATCCAGAAGTCGCCCCATTTTTAGATTCAACACCCCTCAGGGATCTCATCTAGGTGTGTATTGTGCATTTTGGGTGTTCCATCGTTTTTTTTAGCATTGGGCCATGAAAATGGGGGGGGAAAACGCAGTTCCACCATTGTTTTTTGGGCTTCAATTTTACAGCGTTCGCCGTGCACTGTAAATGATGTGATAACTTTACTATGGGGGTCGGTACAATTGCAATGGTATAAATTTTATACAGTTTTTTATGTTTGATTACTTTTACACAATAGAAATAGGTCTATAAAAAATTGCGTTTTTATGTTGTGCTATTCTGACAGTCATAACTTTTTTATTTTGGTGTGTGCAGAGCTGTGTAGGGCCTTTTTTTTGCGGGGTGAATTAATGCTTTTATTGGTACCGTTATGGGGTGCATAAAACACTTTGTTCACTTTTTATTAAGGTTTTTGTGAGGCGTTTTGAACAAAATACAGCAATCCTGGTAGTGTTTTTTATTTTTATTTTTTATAGCGGTCACTCTGCGTTAGATATGACATGCTAGCTTTACTCAGCAGGTCGATACAATTACAGCAATACCCAATTTGTATATTTTTTTTATTTTTTACTGCTTTTATACAATAAAAACACTTTTATTCAAACAGGAAAACACATTTTTGCATCGCCATAGTCTGAGAGCCATAACTTTTTTTATTTTTCTGTGTATGGAGCTGTATACAGGCTTGTTTTTTGTGGGATGAGTTGACGTTTTTATTGGTATCATTTTTGGGGGGACAAGACTTTTTGATCAGTTTTAAATCCGTTTTTTGGAAGGCAGAGTGAAGAAAATACTGCAATCCTAGTAGTGTTTTTTATTTTTAACAGCGCTCACTGTGCAGTATCCGTAATAAGTTAGCTTTACTCTGTGGGTCGATACGATTATGGCGATACCCAATTTATATAGTTTTTTTTTATGTTGAAGCACTTTAAAAAAAAAAAAAAAGTGTTTTTAGTGTGTAAAAGAATATTTATGCATCGCTATCTTCTGAGAGCCATAACTTTTTTATTTTTCCGTATACAGAGCTTTGTTAGGACTTTTTTTTTTTGCGGGATGAATGGACGTTTTAATTGGTACAACGTTGGCGTTTATAGGCGTTTTTGATCACTTTTATTCCATTTTATGTGCTGCGGGATGAACAAAAATCTTAATTCTGTGATAGTTTTTTTTGGGGTTTTTACGCCGTTCACTGTACGGGTAAATTAACATGACAGATTTATAGGGCAGGTCGTTACGCACGCGGCGATACCAAATACGGGTACATTATTTATTTTTTAACTTTTTTGGGGCGATTGGCGGTTGGGAAGGGGAAAAGGGCGGTGTACGTGTTTTTATTTTATTTTTCGTGTTTATGTTTTACGTTTTTCACTTTTTTTTTACTTTTCCCCATAGGGGATTTGAATGAGAGATCTTTAGATCTCTCATTCAATAGGAATCAATGCATAGCTTGTTGCTGTGCACTGGTTCCTATGACAACTGTCAGTCACGATGCCGGGACGTGC
Source organism: Phyllomedusa bahiana (assembly GCA_025379985.1). NCBI lineage: Eukaryota > Metazoa > Chordata > Amphibia > Anura > Hylidae > Phyllomedusa > Phyllomedusa bahiana. The sequence goes on from JAODAL010039986.1 coordinate 16,675, forward strand.
CCACAGGGCACGGCCGGGCGTCGTGACGTCATAGACAACCCGGAAGGCATTCTCTGCATTCTCTGCCTTCCGTGCTGTCTGTCAGAGGGCAGGAGCTGCACGGGTCGTGCGATCCGTGCGCTGCTGCCGCCGACAGAGACGCAGGAGGAGCGATCTCCTCCTGCGTCTCTCTTAGTTATTGCGACCCGATGGTCGAGATAATTAAGGGGTTAATCCCCCCTCCCCCTTCCCATCCTCCCGGAGTGATCTCGGGTCGGGGCCGACGCTGCGGGATGTCAGCTGTAATATACAGCTGGCACCCGCGCCGATCGCGCAGACTCTTTTGGGACGGGTCCCTGCCTTTAGGAAGGGTTTTGTAGGGACTGGTAGGGTATCCGTTTTTTCAAACATATTTAGTGCTTGGATACGTTGCATCTGGATATACATGCTTGCATCATGTGCGCATAATCATATGCCAGACTCCGGTCACGTGAGTAATGTCACCTTAATTTTCTGTATTTTTTATAGAGCCATGTATATAAATATATTTCGCTGGCTCACAACTAAAAAATCAGAAATCAAATTATAACGGTTTAGCATATATTTAATAAATGTTAAGTTTAGACAGGATATACCATAAATGTCTGATAGGTGTGGGTCCCACCTTTTAGACCTGTACAGGCAGTCCCCTACTTACATTGTTCCGACTTACATACGTCCCCTAGTAACAAAACGGAGACTTATGGGGCGTGGCTGACATTCAGCACTGAGTCACGCCCCATGATAACCAAGTGCCAGCACGCCACAGCTGCACATGAGATACAGAACGTTAGGTGAAATCTTCTAAAAAAGGGCACAGACAGCAAAACAAATGTAAAAACTGTTCCCTGTACTATCCAAAACTAAAAACAACGGAATTGCAGTAACTAAATATACCAGTTCCGACTGACATACACTTTGCACATAAGAACACACCGACAGTCCCTATCCCGTATGGAAGCTGGGGACTACCAGTAAAGCTAGATTTACTATTTTGCCATAGGCAAACTTAAACTCTATCAGTTCTCTATCTATAAAACACTAAAACGTAACTTTTATTATAACTCTTAACCTCTATACACACCATTTAAAAACCTGATTTCTAACGTCACCATTTAACCCTTTCTACCTCTGAAGGAAGGAATAGCTCCTTTTCTACTATCAAGCCTGGTGGAACCCCACCTACCAACAAGAAAGCCTTATATATACACAACAAACGATTGGCTCCAGTGAGGGATCCCATGCCTCCTACTTGGGCAATCGTCCCTAATCTAATGGACACAGGACAAATAAGGCCCCCTTTTGACACCCTCTGCAGCGGGTGGCACTTGTAGACAGAGATGAGAAATCACAATTTAAAACGTCATGCCTGACCTCGCCGACATGCTTCACCAGCTAACCTGGCTTCATCAGGGGTTAGAGGTCCATTAGTGTTTTATAGATAGAGAACTGATAGAGTTTAAGTTTGCCTATGGCAAAATAGTAAATATAGTGATCAGAAGTCACTCTCTGTTCTCTTGTGAGATTCCCTTTTTTTTGGAGACTATCTGACCTTTTAGACCTGCACCCATGTTAAGAGTGAGCCCCTAAAAGTCTCTGTGAAGTACAGAAAGGAGGTAGTACTGGCACGGCACCTGTCATTCATTCAATGAGAGTTCTGAGTACAGCAGAGCACACCACTCTATCCAAATATATGAAACAAAAGTCCAGCTCTTTGTAAAAGCAACAATAGTTATTGTAGATCCATTAAATGATTGGCATATCTAATCCACATAAGCAAACGTGAGGAAGCACTTACACGTTTCACGCAGAACTATGCACTTGATCATAGCATATTATACTGGTATGCCATAAATGTCTGAGATGGGAACATGCCTTTAACCTGCCCCCATTGCACTCTCAACTTTAACTACATTGGTTTAGTGTTTTTTTTTTTACTTTTTAAAAATTCCACGTATCTTTATATACACTAATACTAAACCTGAGCTGATTGAAATGTGATGTGCTGTATGCTGTACCATATTCTACTTTAATAAAGAAGACAAAAGACAGTACTGTCTGAAGGAAAGATCAATGGACCACAAAGGTCCAATAAAGGTGATAGCTATTTACCTGGGTGGAGAAACTTAAGCTTTCAAAACACCATTTGGTGAATAATTTGAATCTTCAAGGAAGAATACAAGTCTCTGGAGGCAAGTGTGATGCTTCGGCAAGGGTCTGTTGGGTGACCTTGGAACCAACCATTCAGGATTACAGACCAAGTCAAACCCTTCATGCCAACTGTATTTCCCAGTAGCACTGGCCTATCTAAGTGGGATATTGTCCCTGTTACAATGCAAACATTTGTCAGAAATGGTTTGACGCACATAAAGGATGTGGCTGTGGATGTGAGGCCCTCTGCAATCACCTCTGTGGGACGTGTGAACAAATGCGCAGATATAGGAGACTACCCCTTTAAAGGATCTGATGTTACAGATGGCACTGGACACCTTTAAGGATCTTATGGAGTTCATGCCTGTACAGCTGTTTTGGTGGCACGAAGAAAATCTATACAATATTTTCAACAAGCAAACTAAGTCTGGCTGACAAAGTTCTGTTTGGATTCCCCGAAAACTGGCCAAGACTGTCAAGAGGCTGTTCACACGGCACAGGACAAATACCGGTTGGTTTATCCGACCGGTATTTGTACTGTTTTCAGGCCGTGCACATGGCCGCATGGAGGCGGCTTTTCTCCGCGATTAGCGGTTCATATTCCGTCTGAAAACCGGACGGAAGAATGAACATGTTCTATGTTTTTCGGACCGCCGCCGTCCCCACTGCACAGGTTTTCCATAGCGGTCCATTGAAAAGTTTGCGGCCGGTTTTTCAGACAGTTTTTAAAACTGAAAACCGTCTGAAACACCGGCCGCAAACCCATGCCATGGGGACATGGCCTAAAGGTTTTATACAGCGATTCTACCATCTTTGTCATCCCTTCAATTCATTAAAATAAAAAAGCAACTTTTTAAATAACCCTTAATGAAAATCACTTACCATTCTGTGTACACAGTCCTGTCGTAGACCGATGTGCCTCGTTGGTTACAGACTACAAAACAAACCCTATGCAGTCTCATAATGCAGTCAAATTCCTAGTGGCTTTTGATGTATAGGGATTGTGAACTATGGCTCCCAATACAAGAATTGAACAAAGTGTCAGATCACGCTTACAGGTATATTTGCTTGCCAGGTTTTCTGTCTACATAACGATTTCTGATAGCATACCTAATCAGACTAAAACTCCACAACACCACGAAAATACAATACAAAAATTCTTAAAAAAGGTATAATAACATACCAACTATATATATATAAAATCAGCATGCTGGCACTCATAGCCCACAAAATACACGTCTAGTGAAATCAGTAATATGTGAGGAACAGTATGTTACATATACAGTGTATGATTTCAAACAGCAATTTGTCTCGATGGGCTCACCAGGTTCTGGCATATCATCAATTGGTCCCCAAGGCGAAATGTAGTCTGTCCCTACAGATCCCTAAAGGAGAATTATTATACCCTAACAATGGGGTAACCAGAGCACAAACCCTGAAAGGGGCGACTCCAGCCAGGAACCTTACCCTATTGTAGACAAGCCCCTTACTTCACCCTAACAATACATATATACATGTTTACATAGCATGAAAAAAATGCACAGCTCACCCATATATGAAGGGAACATTCCTTGGGCACCTGGTAGTAACTGTTCAGGTATGTAACGCCGTCACCTCAATGGCCTCAGAACATCTTCTCAATCTGTACGCTTGATATCCAGCATGTAATAAAACCGGTATTGGCAAAAATTCATAAAAACAAAGCAATCAGTGCCAGTGTTGCGTGACATTGGCACGGTTTCCTCTATTTTTATGAATTTTTGCCCATACCAGTTTTATTACATGCTGGATATCAAGCGTACAGTTTGAGAAGAGGTTGTCTGTTTGTAGTCATTCAATAGGAACCTCCATTGTTTACTCCTAGGATACAAATGTGCCCTTGTTATGTAATGGACGCACAGGTGGACGGTTCGGCAAAAGACACAGCTCTGATATCTGAGCTAGACCTGTAGGTAGTCCGGCAGCTGTGCACCCATCACATGTAGAATGCAAAATTGTAAAACTTTATCTGCTGATGTCTTACCTCATTTGCCAGGTTCAGTAAGACAGGTGCTGTTGGATCCACTGCTATATCATGTAAGTACCTATAATACAAAGTAACACAGAATAATGATGAATATTAGACAATAGTGGCGGCTGGGCGAATGACTCCTCTACAACAAACCCAAAAAGTTCTATATGTTTGAGTTAAATTTCAAACAAATTTTTAAAACTGGAATTTCTATTGCATTTGCGATTGGACTACTGAATACATACTTTAAAGGGGTTGTCATGTCCTATAAAAAACTAATTGTAAGCAGCCAAAAAAATAAAAAAAACTATACAATAAAACTTTCCCTCTCCTCTAATGCACAGGAATTAAATTATAAAATTTAGCTCCAACTTTATTAAGCTCTTTATACCCAAATGCCTCAAGTAGGTGTTGGTGATGCGAGGAAGAAGCAGGTATGATGCCCCACATTTGGTGGGGATGCTCCTGAAAACAACCTTTCTGGCTGAAAGTTCTAGATATCATTTAGAAAGTTTCTAATATAAGCCTTGAAAACAACCCGACTTCTCTCCTTTTCATGATTCCGCTTCCCATCAGCTCTCTGAAATACCATCTGGCCTCCTTCTTACTAAGAGCCGCTAAAACTGGTATCCCGAGATTGTGGCGCTCTACCTCCTGTCCATCTACCAATGATTGCTTCAGGGAGATTCACCTCAATTAAAGTATAGAAGAGCTGTACAACGACTTGGTTGTGGTTGGACATAAACACATTCGAACATGGAGTGGGCGAGTCTCTTTTTGCAATACTGATTTGTACCCCTAATGAGGCAATTTCTATCCCTCGTTAGGCTACATTTTGGGATTGATTTGGTGTTGGAAATTTTTGTACATGTTTCCATTACTCGTTGCTAATCTACGTTTACCTATGTGTAAATTAAATTGGGACAGCAAATGCCATTAAAGGGGTTTTGCCACAATCTAATGTTGATGTGGAATCCTCTAAAATGGGTATTTAATCAAACACTTTCTAAATAAAATGTCATTAAAAACAGTGAAGCCTGTGAGAGCTACAGCCTTCCTTACATGCCCTTAGTTTCCTGACTGTTTACATTAGATACGACCAGGAGCTGATCTGGCCTCATCTGATCTGGCTTGCGTTGTTTGCACTTCTTATCTGATGGCAGGGAACATGAACGAGCTTTGAAGGGACTGGGGAGAAAAAATCCTGTGTCTTTTGTATAGAGAATCCAATGGTTGTAATGTAATTATCTGAGTAAACATGCAGACGCTCCCTGGATCCCTGCTCAGCCCTCCCCCTGCAGCAGTTTGTGAACAAATGAAAGAACGCTGCCTGCTGAGCTTATCTTCTCTACTGAGCAGATAAGAGGGAGAAACAAAACCCATGGAGCTTGTGCACAATACAGTTCTCCTATGTGGATTAGCCAAATAACATGTTTTCTCAAGACTGAATATCAGGAGCGTGCATGGGAGGTGGAGCGATGACTCACAAGGGGACTTTTTTTTTTAAAACACAAAAAAACAAAGCCCCTTTTTTTCAAGCCTAAGAGGGAGTATCACCCTGTTGGGTGGGGAAACGCACTTCTGGAAAAACCCTTTAAGACCAAAAACGTTTTCACCAAAAGGGGGTGCACATTGTAAAAACCCCTCTTTTTGCATACAACTCCTACTCTGCACAATTTTGCTTATTATTATTTTTTGTTTTTGTAATTAAAAAATCATACAGTCGGAATTCTTTTACTGGCTTTTGTAAACTTGTGTAAACTCTTGATTTTTTTTAAAAAAACGTTATAATGTAAAAATGGGTACATAACCACTTCTCTCTTACTTAACATGACTATTTTTGGGTCGTTTTTTCTCTGATTCAACAAAAAAAATTTTTCTTAATAAGAAAAAAAAATCTATACTCGCCTTCCTCAGGTGCTCTGTTCCAGTGCTGGGTCTCTCCAGTCTTCTGTTTTCCACCTTCTTCTGGAAGGTGACGGTCACTGCTGCAGTCTCTCATTGATTGCTATGGTCATGTGCCACTTAATTTTATCACCGTTCAGAGTGTTTCACTTCCATACAGTGATGAAATTAAGTGACACATAACCATAGAAGCCAATCAGCTGCAGTGACATTCACCTTCCAGAAGAAGAAGGTGGAAAAAAAACTTTAGTGCCCCGCACGAAGGAGAAGGGGGGGGAAGGTGAATATAGCTTTTTTTTTAGTTTTTGGGGAACAGCGATACTATTTGCATTTTTTACTGGGGAAATGAACAACCCTTTAAAAGGGCATAGTGTGGGGTTTCCCCCCTTTGGGAAAGGCCAAAATTTTAAAAAAGTAAGGGGGGTTTTTGTTTAAACAGTTGAGTCCTTTGTAACTGTCCCGATTCAAAGGTCCCCATAAAAAATTTTACCTAAAGGTCTTTTTTTGGGCATTATATTTGAAAAACACCATATCAAAAAACGGATCGCAGCTCAGTGATTAGTCAACCAATATCAGAATATTTTTGTATAAAAAATTATTAGGAGGGGCATTCAGTGATTGGGAGTTAGTACGTCTTCTACAGTACAAGCGGGGACACAGTCCTGACGCTCTTACATGTAAAATGAGGCAAAGCAGTAAATTTGGTTTCAGTAGCGCCCTCTCAGTACAGGCGGGGCTACTTTTCCCGTACTGCTCTTCCCTGATTAGTGAGGGCAGGGGAAAGGTGGCTATAGGGCCCCCTTTTTCAACATCGGTACTAATTCCCCGTACGCTCTTCATGTAATTTGGGGGTGCATGCAGTGTTGGTTTCTAGTAGCGCCTCTCTACATAATGCTCTACAAAGTCCTGTACTGCTTTTTTTCATTATTATGAGGCAGCAGTATTGGTGGTCTTAGGGCCCCCTTTTACAAACCCCGGGGTACTACAATCCCTTTTGCTAACATTATTTTGAGTGCATTCAGTATTGGTGGTCTAAGGCCCTTAAGACAGTGCGTACTACATTCCCCGTACTGCTTTCATGTTTTATGAGGGACAGGATTGGGGGTCTATACGCCTCTCTACGTACAGTGGGCACATTCCTGTACTGTCTTTTAGTAGGGGTGAAATGTCCCTTTTGGGACCAGGGGGGGGCCCATTTTCTTTTTTTCAGGGGACAATGTGATAAACTTCTTGACCAAAGAAGTGATTCCACTTCCCAGCCCTCTCTTTCTAATTTATATGTAAGGACTTCTTCTGGTGCATTAATATCTAATCTTTCTTCACTCTGCATTCTATTTGACATTTTGCCGTTGTCCGACCAATTACCATTTTTCTCCATATCGGTATGTTTCAACATACAATAATCTTACCCAACCAATTAATAACTTGTATAATCTGTACACTGTAAGCAACACTTTGCTTGCTTTACTTGCAAAGAGAGACCCACATATGCAGTCACCTCTAATTTTTGCTTGGAAATTTACTTTTTCTTCAATTAGGTATATAGGAGGTAAGGTGGACCCACACTAATGACTTTTATGGCATATCTTGCAATATTCAATGAATTTCTGAGATAGAAAAATTTCTTTGAAAGTTGCAAAACAGAGTAAATTATCACAATTATGCTGTCAAAGGTCCCCCACTAGGCCTAGGCCTATGTTCCTACTACAAAAAGTAATGATGCCTTCTAAAATACCAAGACAAGTAAGGTATGTTATCCCCATGAACAATTACACAAAACCTTGTTAGATATAAGTTGAGACCGGATGATCATCCCTAGATTGTCCTGTGGTCGAATAGAGAAAGCCCATCTATCTCATCTTCCCTTGAAACTACTATTGCAATGTGTTGCAGTCCAGGTGCTCAAAATACTGCCAACTTGGCATCATGAAGAACATCCTTTGATGTTCACTAACCCACAGGGATCCTAAGTATATGGCAGTCTACTAACACACCAGGATCTAGGTGATAGGGGCATCACTAATATACCAGGATCTAGGTGATAGGGGCATCACTAATACACCAGGGTCTAGGTGATAGGGGCATCACTAATATACCAGGATCTAGGTGATAGGGTCATCACTAATATACCAGGATCTAGTAGAGGGCAACACTAAGTATACCAGATCTAGGTGAATTAGGGCATCACTAAATAACCAGGATCTAGTAGATAGGGCATCACTATTAACCAGAATCTAGTGATAGGGCATCACTATATACCAATCGTAGGTGAAAGATGCATCACTAATAATCAGGATCAAGGCCGATAAGGGTCATCACTAACCCACCAAGAGATCTAGTTAAAGGGGCATCACTAATATACCAGGATCTAGGTGATAAAGGCATCACTAATATACCAGGATCTAGGATATGGGCATCACTAATATACCAGGATCTAGGTGATATGGGCATCACTAATAACCAGATCTAGTGATAGGGCAATCACAAACATACCAGGAATCTAGTGTATACGGGCATCACTAATACACCAGTAACACGTAGTGATATGGTGACAGCACTAAAATACCAGGATCCTAGTGGTATGGCTTCACTAATAAACCAGGATCTAGTTATAAAGGCATAACTAATTATACCAGATCTAGCATATGGGCATCACAATATACCAATCTAGTGTATGATGGCATCACTAATAAACAGGATCGATGTGGGATAGGGCAGTACTAATTACCAGATCTCAGTGATAGGCATCACAACACACCAGGATCTAGGTGATATGGGCATCACTAATATACCAGGATCTAGGTGATAGGGGCATCACTAATACACCAGGATCTAGGTGATAGGGGCATCACTAGATATACGCAGATCTAGTCAGATGGAGCAACACAAAGATAACCAGATCTAGTGATAGGGCAGTCACTATTACACCAATCTAGGTATAGGGGCAAGCACTAATATACCAGATCTAGGTGATATATAATCACTAATATACCAAAGGATTCTGTGTGATGTGAACTCACTAATACCACCAGGATCTAGGTGAATGGGCATCACTAATGACACCGATCTAGGTGATAAGCGCGAGGCGATGCACGTAGATACCGACCATATAATGAATGGGCATCAGCTAATACACACACACACCCCTCACCCACCACCACCTCCACCCTCGCACTCCACATCACACATAGTGAGAGATGTGCAGATCATATCTCTCTATCTCTACTCTCTCTATCTACAGTGTTATCAAGTTCCATCATACACATGAGTGAGTGTGAACACTATTTTACAAATATAGGTGAGGGATGTACTATAATTAAAAGATTATTGTGTTTAGAACACTTAAAAAACAAATGCATATGATAATGAATCACTATGACCAAGTTAGAGTTGGTGAAAGCTTAAGTTATAATTTCCGCCGCTGACCCATCGCTCTATCTACACAAACACACAACTAGACGATCAAGTAGAGATTATCACCCGCCCACACACACACCCCCACACCAACTCCGTCCAGAGTAGGTATTGTATACACACCTTCCCAACCGACCACGCCATCTAAAATCACCACCACAAGCACATGTAGTATATCGATGTCTCATCTATTCACCGAGACCCTAACACCCTCAGCGTTTAAAGATAGTTGTTAGCGCGAGAGAGTGGAGAGCGAGAGTGGAGATATATAAAGCTCGCGCAAACTCTATCCACACTCTCTACAGCTCAAAACGCCCTCACCCAAAAAAAAACCACTTGGAGAAGGTATACTAAAGGACACAACCCCCTCATACCGTCACATCATCTATATATCCACATAGCTACATCCCCAGTATGATTTTATATTCACTATCTCCTCAAGAACACAGCAACAGACCCAAATCTACAACAATAAAACACTCAGGACTACACACTCATACCCTCGACTACACTCCAATAAAACTTCCACCAAAAACATAACACTTGGAGGTTTCCGCCAGAGTTAGTATATTTTATGTATGGGTTTGTGCAGTAGAGTTTTTTAATAGTTTTGATTTGTTTTTATTTTAGAGTGAGTAGTTGTTAATTCAAACGACATCATGTTAGTTATTTTTTTATTTGTTACACACATCACTCTATTATATATACTATATCATATATAGAATACAAAAGACACCACTCCACTTAATTCCATACCCACTATATATACACACACCTTATGTATAGAAGCTCACACACTTATCTAAACAAAGTTGTTTGGGTGCTCAGAGACCCGTCCAAAAACGGAATACAAAATCACATTAACACAAAAAATTGTTAAATACGCTCTACCAAAATTACTGTTGTTGTTTGTTTGTGTGTTTTTTTTTTTTGTAAAAAAAGATGATAAAAGTAACGTGATGAGTTGACAACAAAATATAACAAAAAAAAATCTACCATCACTCCTTATTTTATTTTTGTTTTGTTTACTATTATTTTATTTTGTTGTATTTATGGTTATGGGTTTAGCATGTTGGAATTTTGGTTTTATATTGTCTTATTAGTATTCTTTAATAGATTTTTATATTTTTTTGTTTTTTTATATTTTTATAAAATGGTATTTAATTTTTTGGTATTTTAATTATATTATAGGTTATAAATTTTTGATGTATTTATAAATAAATATTATTATTGTAAGTAAGATTTATTAATAATTTATTTTTTATATTTTTTTTTTTTAGTTTTTTATTATAATGTAAAGATTTTTTTTTTTTATTTATTAGATAATTTATGAAAGATTTAATATTATTGTTAGATGTTAAGATTTTGTTGATAAAAGTGAGATAAGATTATTATTTATTTAGTATAAGATAAGTGATTTTTATTTTTGATTTAAAATTATTTGATGAAGAAAATTTTGAATGAGTATGTTTATTAAAATAAATAATGTAAAAAAATCAGTATTATTCACATTACAAAAAAACGAGATTCCAAAGTGCTCTGTATATAAATTTTAATAAAAAACTGACCGGTAATACTTATATATAATAAACTGACTCTGAGCTATATAATTATATATAGAAACTCTCTGATTTATATTAAAAAAGAACTACCTATTTATATAGTTAATATAAGGAAGAACTACTCGTATATATTAGTTATATAGAAAAAACTACTCCTTATATATACGTTATATTGATAAGAACGAGCTCTGTGATATTAGGTTATATGATATGATAAGCTGACTCTTAAATAATTTATATGATAGAAAGACGACTCTGTGATATAAAATAGATGTTATAATATAAAGAAACTACTCTGTAATACATAACATTATAGAAGAAAACTGAGCGCTGATTGCTAGTTTATATAGAGAAGAGGAGCTTGACTCTGTGATATATAGGATTATATATAGAGAGAGACTGACTCTTGTTGATGATGCTAGGTTTATACTGAATATAGTGATAAGAAGACCGAACTCTTGATAACTAGGTTCTAATGATCAGATAAGAGATCTGAGCTCTTTAAATTTAGGATTCTATGAAAGAGAGAAAGCTGAACTCTGTAATATAGGTTAATGAAAGAGAAGAGAAGCTGAACTCTGATATATATAGTTATATATAGAGGGGAAGAGCAGACTCTGTGATATATAGGGTTAGAATGATAAGAAGAAGCTTGAGTCTCTGAGGATATATAGGGTATATAATAGAGGGAAGAACCGAGCTCTGGAGTCATCAAGATATATGATAAGGAGAGACTAGCTCTGTAAAAATATAGATTATAAGATAGAAGGAGAAGAAGCTGACTCTGTGATATATAGGTTTTATATGAAAAGAGGAGAGAAGCTAGCTTCTGTGATATATAGGTTATAATGAAAGCAGGATAGAACTGAGCTCTGTGATATATAGGCGGTATAAAAGGAGAGAAGCTGACTCTGAGATATATAGGTTATAAATGATATAGAAGGACTGACTCTGTGAATTACAGTATAGGGTTTATAAATAGAGGACGAAAGCTGACTCAGTGATATATAGGGTTAATTATGAAATAGAGGACAGGAGCGTGTCTCTGTGATAGTAATAGGTGTGTTAATGAATAATAAATTGCAGTAGAGAAGCTGAGACTGTGATATCTAGGTTATATAAGAGAAGAAGCTGACTGAGCTCTGGATATATAGGTTATATGATAGAAGGTAGAGAATCTGAGCACTGTGATGATAATAGGTATAATGATAGAGGAGAGGAGCTGACTTTCTTTGATAGATATGGTTATATGCTAGAGAAGAACTCAGCTGCCTTTCCTCATCATAAAATCCCTATATATCACAAGAGCTCAGCTCCTCTCCCTCTCTCAAATAACCCCTATATATCACAGACCGCATCTTCTCTCTCCTTATTCATATAACCCTCCATATCACAGCATGGAGTAACTAGAGAAGCCTGGCCCTAAGAAAAAACTTTTGGAATGACCACAACCTCACCCCCACCCCTGCCGAAAAGCATGACCATTTACGCAGTGGTGTTTGTCTGGCAATCAATAGCAAAATATTTTTTACAACTGAAAATCTGGTGACAAACTGAGTTTTAAAATAATAAATGTGATTTTGTCAAAATGTGCTTTTTTACAGAAGTACATATCAGAAGGGTCACATATTCATGCACACAATAGGACAAAAATGAATTAGCAATGGCCAGTAATGTTTGGTGAAATAAGCTTTTAGTCCTCGATTGACTTTTAAAGCACAGCACGCTTCTAGGCAATGTACACCCACAATATACGGGCGTAATTCGGCGCTACCCGCCATCTCATACGGCCGAAAGATAACGAACCGTCAGTTTTGGAGTCGCGCTGATCGCGGCACCCCGAAAATGGACATTCAATTAGCCCTCTCGCCGCGCTTTTTCGCTTCCAGTTGACATTACTTATTCTCCCCACCGTTTACATTACGATCAATTTGTGACGGCGGAGAGTAGCGTAATCCATGAGTTCTCTATGAGTGTTTGCACAATAATCAATCTTGAAAGTTTTTAGATAGCTAACTTGGATACAGAACTGAATTTATGGAGTAAAATGACAGTTACCTAGTTAATTACAGGTGGGTGGCATACTGAAAGATATATAACACCATACCATTATCAGTGGAAGAACCAGGGGAATTTTATATACCACAAACCGCGTTGTTCTTTATAATAGTCATTTTATTACTAGATTGCTACCTTCTATTTTATACACTAGTTGTCTTTTTTCTTGATTAACGAGTCTTCTTATTGCTGGAAAATTAGTTTGTTTTCTGGTAATTTAAAGGCGCTCTTTACACACTGCTTAGTCTGCCCGCGAATTGGCGCCGGAACTGCGTCTCAACGGATTTGCGCTTACAAGTATGCCGCCAATCCACGCGCAGCAATTACTAATCCCACTGCACTCATTGATGAAACAGTGGAATCCGTCCTCCTCCCCGCGCGCGAAATCCCCCGCGGAGAAAGTATCATTCACATCATTTAACAGAGCGCGGACGCTCCGTAATACAATGCCTTTGAGTCTATGGGCCTGGAGCTCTTCCCCCCCACATCCGCCCCACAGCCCCCGTCCTCACCCCTTAAGTTCATCGCGAGATTGTCGCTCGCAATATATGCACACAATCCGTCGGAAATAAGCCGTGTGAACACGGGCCTAATAAAAAGCTATTATTGTAATGTGCGTGAAAGATTATTTTATGCGCTTAGCTAAATGTATTTTAAAAAGATCCCTATACTGACCATTATATTTGATTAATTTCCTCTTGCTGCTAAAAACTATGATTACAGTAAAGTTTGTGCGCATCTCCTCCGTATAAGAGCGCAACATACACGGCAAAATGCGCGCCACTAAATTTGCCCTGTGTAACTTATCCTAGACCCCGATGAGCCTCAACTGGGTTGCAAACAGAATTACAATAGCTTTTCTGGAGGCAGCCTCAGGGAGAGAGGATTTTACGCTAAACAACACTATTTCTAAATTTTCCTAATAGCATACATTTTTCTGTCAATTCCCTCTTAAATTTGACTTTTTCGATTGAAATGTTTAAGGGTAATAATGAAATCAACAAAAAATAAAAAAAACTGAATAAAATAATAAAATAAATGCAAAATATTTCTATGTATAAATTTACAAACTCATATATTACAAATGCAGAAAATCAAGATGCAATAAATGTATAGCTCACACATATACTGTACAACACACACACAAATACACACGGAGTGGTAGAAAAGAAAAAAAAAAAAGGGAAAAGAAAACAGTGACGGTTCCTTGGAGAGCTGCCATATGAGTGACAGCCGTCAGAGGATGATAAATGACTCCATTTTCTGCCTCTCTTGCCTTCTGCCAGTCCAGGAGAGGGTCGTTTATCATAATCTCTGTCAGCGAGGGAAAGTAGCCCTGACAGTGCAAGTCAGCAAACATTTAGCACACGGAACCGTGCAACGCAGGGAAATTATTATTGTCAGAATAATAATGGTTTAGCATAATTTATTACGGGTCCACCAGATAATTCAAGAGGAAAGATGTTTATTGAGACAGATGGATGGGTAAAGCTTGGCAGCCATCCACTCAGGATCAGGCAATGCTTGATAAGGGAGGGTTATGCGTAAGGGAGAGGGCGCGGATGGGTTTACGATCTCCAAACCAATCACCAAGCTGGCAGTTCAATTACAAAGAAATAAAGGGACATTCATCATTCAATTAAGCACCTGTCAAGCTTCACAAAAGAGGAAACTTCTAACCTGGTACTCCTGGGAGAAGATGCTCAGCAGAGTGGACTGCGATTGACTGGAACAAAATAAAAGATGGACAAAGTTAATTACTGGAGTGCATGGGGGGAGACAAAAGGCGATCAGTTATGAAAAAGGTAGGCCCCTCGCCCATGTAATCTAGAAACACGAAAACAAGTGCGCAAAACTTGTTCCAGACGGACACCTCAGACAAAGGCTAGGTCAAGGAACGGCGAAGAGAAGGCAGCAAGAAAACTTGGAAGAAGTGAAGTCGGAAGGCAGGGGACGGGGCCGGCGGCAGATCCAGCAGCCTTCGTGTTTTGGCAGGATCCTTTTTCACTTTCCAGGCCCGCAAAGCTGTATTAGTGGCATGTCCTGCTGGTAAAACACAAGGAGCAGGAGGGAGAGGGGGGCTGAAAAGAAAACAGACTACGTTTCCTATTAATAATGGATGGAAATTCAGATCCATTAGCAGTTGGGAACATGCCGCTTAGCTCATTGGCAACATATTGAAATTCATTTTGTGAGCAGTGAGGGAAACCTCTTTAGTAGCTGTGGCTTATTAAAGGGGAGACACGGAGGGGGGCTTCACTCAATGTCAGTAGCAGCATATGGGACTCTAACATTCCCACCGAAACGGACGGGGCTTTGAAAATAGAAACTTTCCCAGCAGGAGGGCTTCTTTCCCTTCTAGTCGGGTCATTTCCAAGGCTTCATCCATCCACTACTCAACTCTGTGTCAAGCACCTGGCAATGAAGTAGCTCCTCCAACAGGGATTTCCTCTCAACCTGTATCTCATTTCTCCCTCACATTTCAGGCTACTGCATGGTTAACTCTTCTCACGGTGCAGAAGAGCGTCCACCATGTCTGTCAAGGCCGAGCCAACCCGCTCCAGCACCTAACATGTTACCAGGCAGACACGGGACACTTTGTGCAGTCTCCAACTTCTCATGCTGATCGATAAGAACGACCGTTACTGGCTCAGCTCAATTGTCCTCTGTGGATATTTACCCCTCACCCATCTTAAAACACAATTCATTACTTCTGATATATTTTCCTACTGGACACAACTTGCACAAATTACATTTCCAATAAATCTGCTTTTACTGTACGGCAGAGCAGAGTGGATCATTAGCATATTTTGCTTTTCCGTCGTCTTTCACTAATTTTCTTTCTAGAGGCAATTTCATCTGCAAACAAAACACTGGAGCGGTGTTATAAAGGATTAATTATCTTGTTCCACAAGTTTTATTCCTCCGTGCACGCACAAAAAAAAAAAAAGAATTTACCACTTAGACCACATCAAAGGAGAAATTCTACAGTTAGTAAAATTCCCAGAAAGAACATTAAGCCCGCTGGGATCTTCTATGTGGTCAAACTGATAATACGCACTACGAAGGAGGACAAGGATAGAGAAGCAGTAGTCATAGAGCAGTTATTAAAATTGCAAACATGTCTCTAGGTGATCACTATTAGTGCATATCAATGGAGTCTATTAAAATGTCCCGAAAAACAAAGTTTTAGGCTCTGGTCACACAAGCAGTATAACCTCTGCTGCAGATTTTGTTCATATTTGATAGTTAGAATAAAACAGCATGTAGCGCTATTCTTCCTATCACAATTAGGCTAAGTTCACACGGCGTAATTGCAGGGCGTACAGTACGCTGATGGCATCTCCCGCGAGCGGGGGGGGGGCAGCCTGCCCCCCCCTGACATATTACTCGGACGTATTCGCCCCAAGTATTGAATGTTACTTATCTTATGTAATTTGGGGGGGAGAGGAGGGTAATCCAAAGTTTTATTGGGGAATGTGGTTTACCGTAATTTCGGCGCGCATATTTTCTGTATTAGAGCGCAAAATACGCGCAAAAAAACGCCCGAAATTCCCCCCGTTAAACCTTTAAAACCTTTAACAGAAACCATGATGGAACCCAACATTAATGGAGTCTATTGGATTCTGTGGTGTCCATCATGCAATAGGTTCTGTCACAGCTTGAATTCGGTTTTTTTTTATTCTTTGCTCCTATGATGAAACAAAACACTGAATTCAGAATGTGGGTGTGAAAACCCCCCAGGGTGGGGCATAACCTTATTAATATTTCTGACCAGAAGGCCAATACAAACATGCAAACTTCAAAGGGTTTTGCTGCCTTCCTCCCGGAGGGTTAAAGAGTTTTGGGATAGACAGACAAAAAGAAGTGTCATGAATAACACTTTAAATTTCACAGCCCCTTGTTGGTTGGTCACTGTCTTTTACCTTTTGATAAGGGGACAACATTGTTTCGGGGGGTTTTGGAAAATTTCTTAATTCCCCCCTTAAAATGGGGAAAATCGATTTTTTTCTGGACCTTCCTTTGGGGAAAAATTAAAAAAAAAGGTCCTTGAAAATTTTTTTAAAATTTAATTTGTTTTTTTTGATGAAATAAATTTTTTGTAAAAGGGGGGAAAAAAAGAAACTTAAAAAATTGGGGCGCCCTTTATTTCAATTCATAGGGATCTTTCCTGTGTTCTTGACCCCAAATTTTGCACACCTGGCTAGATCTCCAGTGCCTTGAAATGCTTTTAAAAGGAGGGGACCCCTAGTTGCCCTGGTTTTTGGTTTGGGGTTTTCTTTTTGGTGCCGGAAGACCCCCCGCCCAGACCCTCTTCATTGCTTTTTTCTGGGGGGAAGGAGGTTTTCTGGCCAAAATTCATGATACAAGGCCCCTCCATCCCCCCTTCGATACGGGCGTCATCCCCCGTCCCCCCCCTTTGCAGAAAAACAACCCCAAAGTTTTCCCCACCCAAAAAAGTCACTTTTTAGGCCGTGGGGTTTGGGGTTGTACTCACCCTTTTTTCTTCCTCAAAAAGGCGAGTAGAGTTGAACCCCCATGGGGCCCTTTTTCCCATGCTCCCCTGGATCATCCCTAATGGGCAAAAGTGAATTTTAAGGGGAGGAATGTCTGGAGGGCACGGGGGTTCTTGCGTGCCCTTAGGTTTTAATCCATGATGGCGTAGGTGTTACTAATGGTAAAACTTTTTAACATGGTCCCCCCTCTATTCAGGGCAGTGACCAGGCCTGACCTTCTTTGAATCATTTACCCACAAGGTGAGATCTTTGCTGAAGGCCAGATCAAGAAAATTGCATTTTATCTTTTGTTTTTTTCCATTTTCCTAATTTTTAATTGCAGGGGTCTTTATTGGTCAGTTATAGGCCGCTCCTGCCAGAGTGGTTGGTCACGGAAAATCCCCTCCCCGTGGGGGCAAAATACTTTTCAAGGAGAATGGGAAATCCAGCACCATCCCCAAATTTAAAATAAAAACAGCATACATTTATTGAAGAAGAAAAATAAAAAAAATTCTGAACGCAGTGTGCGCAAAATTCACAAGTGAAGCCCAGATGACAACAGGGGTAAAAAAAAGACCTAACGCGTTTCGGGCATATGTTGGAAGCCCTTACTCTAGCGAGTAAGGAAAAAAGTTCAAAAAAGTGCATTTTAAACAAGTAGGGGGCTTCTTAAAAAAAACTAATTTGGTTTTTTGGGTTTTTTTGGCGAGGTTTTCGGGGGCATTTCCGCTCCCAAAACTCGCCCAAAACCCGCCTGAAAACGCTTTTTTCGAAGGGTTTTAGAGGGTTTTTCGGCGAGGTTTTGGATCAGGTTTTGGTGAGGTTTTCAACAAAGTTTTCACCCTCAAATTAATAGCCAGGCAAAAACCCTGCCCAAAAAAACACCCAAAACCCCGGGCCCAAAAACACGCCAAAATAACCGGGCCCGGAAAAAAAGCCCAAAAAAAAACCCTTCAAAAATTGACATGGACCCCTTCTTTTCATGCTTCCAAAGAAAGGGGTAAAAAATTGTCGTGTGGGAAATACAAAGAGCTTTTTTCATAGGAATCAATGAAATGAACTGGGGGCGTTTTGGAAGCGTTTTCCCCAGCTCACAATACTTATTAGGTGGAAAATGACAAATTTAAGTCACATTATTTGAGAATACCCTTTTTTTTTCCCGTATTTGCATTTTTTTTGTTAAATTGCAAACTTAGCATATTACATTGTATGTAAGGCAGGTCTACTATGTAAACCGTGTAAACAGGTCTTACATAGAAGAAACCGATGGTAGTCACCAAATTCTTCCAAAAGTGTATGAGGCAGTGACTAAACGAAAGGGTATGCACAACACCGACTGGCCAGCTCTTTCCATATCTATCCCACAGCACCATTTCTACCCTCTTTACTTTTGAAGTATAGGGCGACACATATGATTGGGGCTACGCCAGCATTCTGGCCTCAAAAAGACACTTTTTTCCAAAGTTTTGGGGCATTCTGGGGGCGTCGCACCACATTAATAGAAGTAGACACATTTAGGACTCTTTGATGCCAAAACTTTGGCGAAAAAACATTAGAACAGCCAGCCCCCGGGTAAAAGGTGGTGCCCCGAGCCGACTTGTGGTGTTGGCTCTACACTGCCCCGTATTATGACCTGCAGAAAAAAGACCCCGGGTAAAGGTGGGCCTGAGCCAACTTGTGGTACTGGCTCTACACTGCCCTGTAGTATGACCCGCAGAAAGAAAAGCCCGCCAGGGTAAAGGGGGGGGGGCTGAGCCCAGATTTTGGTATTGGCTCTACACGTCCCTGTAGTATGACCTGCAGAAGAAACCAGCCGGGTAAAGGGGGGTGTGAGCCGGATTGTTGTAATTTGGGACTACATGCCCTGTTTTTGTATGACTGCAGAAGAAAAAGCCGAAAACCGGGTAAAGGGGGCCCCAGCCAGATTGTGGTATTGGCTCCCAAAACTGCCCTGTATGTATGACCCGCAAAGAAAAGCCAGACCAGGGTAAAGGTGGTGCCTGAGCCCCGACCTTTTTGTAGGTCTCACTGCCCCCGTTTTGTTGACCGCAGAAGAACAGCCCCAAACCGGGTAAAGGGGGTGCCTGAGCCGATTTGTGTACTGGCTCTAAACCTGCCCTGTATGTATGACCGCGAAGAAACAGCCAGCCCGGGTAAAGGTGGTGCCTTTAGCCACTTGTGGTATTGGGGGTCTAATGGCCTGTAGTATGACCGAGAAAAACGCAGACCCGGGTAAAGGTGGTGCCTGAGCCAGTTGTTGATTGGCTTACACTCCCCCGTATGATGACCTGAGAAGAACGACCAGGGTAAAAAGGGGGTCCTGAGCCAGACTTGTGGTTTTGGTCTACACTGCCCGTATGTATGACCTGCAGAAGACAGACCAGGGTAAAAGGTGGTGTCTGAGCCAGGCTTGTGGTATTGGGTCTACACTGCCCTGTATTTGACCTGCGAAGAAAAAAGCCAGACCAGGGTAAAGGGGGTGCCTGAGCCAGAAATTGTGGTACTGGCTCTTTAAAATGCCCCCTGTTGTATGACCTGCAGAAGAAAAAACCAGACCAGGGGGTGGGGGCCTGAGCCAGATTGTGGGACTGGGGTTACACGCCCCCGTATGTATGACCTGCGAGACGCCAGACCAGGGGAAAGGTGGTGCCTGAGCGACTTTTGGGATTGGCTCACACTGCCCTGAGTTACCGCGAAGAACAGCCAGCCAGGGGAAAGGTGGTGCCTGAGCCAGACTTTTGGGATTGGCTTTTAAATTCCCCTGTTGTTGCCGCAGAAAAAACAGCCACCCCGGGGAAAATGGTGCCTGAGCCCGACTTTTTCTCCCCTTGGCTTTTACCTGCCCTGTAGTAGCCTGCAGAAAACAGCCAGAAAAAGGGTAAAGGGGGTGCCTGAGCCAGACTTTTTCATTGGGTCTACAGCCCCTGTATGTATGACCCCCGCAGAAGAAAAAGGGTTATAATTTGGTGCAGTCTATACTACCTTAAAGCAATTTTTGAATGGGGCTATCAGGGAGGTTCATACATGTCCCCATAATTCTGCATTGCTCTCCCTTATTACCAAAACCCGGGCCATGCCGGTACATAGTAGACTTTCCCACCCGGCTCCCCTTACAAATCCCTTCCAAACTTTTTA
>JAODAL010039987.1:0-37424 GCA_025379985.1 Phyllomedusa bahiana
TTTTTAAGGTAAATGTATGTGTGTGTGTATATCTATATATGTGCATGTGTGATATATAGTGAGTGAGAGATACATACATTATATTTATTATTTGTATATGGATCTCTTTCTCGCTCTGTATGTGTGTATATCTCTATTATATATATGTGTGTGTATGTATCTCTCCATATATATATGCATATGTATCTCTCTCTGTATATGCGTGTACGTATCTCTCTCTCAACAAATATATATATATATATATACACACACACACATATATATACACATATACATGTGTATCTATGTGTATGTATTTATCGTTCTATTTGTGTATCTGTGTGTATATATATATAAAATATTATATATAATATAAATATATATATATATATATATTATATTATATGTGTGTGTGTGTGTGTGTGTGTGTGTGTACGTACGCATCTCTCTCAATATATATATGTCTATGTATTTCTCTCTCTATATGTGTATCTGTGTGTGTGTATACCCTGTTTCCCCGAAAATAAGACAGTGTCTTATATTAATTTTTGCTCCTAAAGACGAGCGGAGACTTATTTTTAGGGGATGTTTTTTTTTTATGAACAATAATTCACATTTATTGTTTAAAAAAACATCAACATGTATTAATATACTGCAGTGTTTAAATCACAAACATCAGCATAAGCAGCCAAACTCTAAATTTGGGCATAACTAAAAATGCACTAGGTCTTATTTTCGGGGATGTCTTATTTTCGGGAAAATAGGGTATTTTTATATATTATATATATATAATAATATATTATATAACACACACACACACACACATATATATATATACACACATATATGTGTGTATGTTTATATATGTATATATGTATTTATATATTTATATATATTATTTTAAAATATATATATATGTATATTTTCTATATCTATATGTATATGTGTATATATATATCTATATATATGTTTGTATCTCTCTCTCTCTAAATATATGTGCGTGTGTGAATGTACATGTATGCGTATATTTTTATTTTCGTCCTTGAGTAGACAGCGAGGCAACTTCCAGTTAACAAGTTAATCACATTTCCAGGAGGAGCAGCAGAGGAGGGTACAATGCACAATGCAGAAGTCTAATAAAAGATGCTGTAGAATTGTTATATTACAGGGAAAACAAGTATTTACTAGAACACACAGATCAGGAGAGCTGCCAGGGCTTCTTGTGATCAGGATGAGGCCATTTAGAAGTCATTATCACTCTCCACAAATGACTCGTTATGTCGCAGTTGTCTGCTGGGTTTACCCAGGTCTCTCTTAGGTCCTCTTGCCCTCATGATTTCTTCGTCATCATCGTCGTCATCGTCCTCCTCATCCTCATCATCTTCATCCTCCACATCCATCTCACTGTCCTCTAACGCATCCTGTGTGAAGGAGGAATCGTGACATGTTAGTACAAGGATCTCCCATAATGCAATCACCTGAGCCTCATTGGACACCAATGCTGCACCTGCTAAGCCCAGTGGGTAAGGGGCATCTACCAACCTGCTTGTGACTGCCCAGAGCCTCGGTAGTACTTATAATGGCAGGACTGGCTGCCGCCTCCACAGGATGACAGCAAGGAAATAAAAAGAAGCCATGAGATATGAGGAGAAGAGAGAAGGAGAGTAAAAGAGCAAATAAAAAAGATATGAAATGGAAAATGGAGAGAAATAAGCGCTTACCTGGCGAAGCCTCACTATTCTATAGTAGCCACCATCTGATTACCTCACACTATACACGACTGACCCTGTTGGATTCAACGTATATTGATAATATTAACCACTTATATCAGACCCTATCGCACATTGTGTAGTAAAATCCATCTAATCCAGCAAATGCATGGCCTGATCCACCACTATAGCAAAATACCAACCATTCCAGATTATTGGACAGAATGTATACAAGGACTAACAATAATCTGGACTACAGATCTTAAAGGGAAAGTGTCGTCAGAAAATCATCTATCACACTTATTTATAAAAAATAATCCTTCTAAAATCATCCACTGAACACATTGAGTAAACATCCAGAGTACAGGGAGAAAAAGTAATGACTTCTCCAAGAGTTAAAGGGGTCTTCTCACCAAGGAGCTTTTCACTCACTCTGTTCTTGTCTGGCTGTGGGTGGTTCTATAGCAGTGATTAGAATATTTAGCTCCCCTATTACTAGCTGAGATATTACAAAGACGTAAGTGCCGGAGATTTAATCTTCAGTAAACAAAGCTACAAGTGCTCTGAGGATTGAAAATAATTGCTGATCTGTAAATAAAAGCTAATCTTGTTAGAGATGAAGAGTATGCTCCGGAGTGAGCTCCAGTCATGGGGAGCATACCCTTAGGCCATGTTCACACGGCTTAAAATGGGCCGTAATTCGGTCCGTAATTATGCGGCAGTCATTACGGTAATCCACAGTTCTCATAGAGGACTATGGATTACGTCTCCTCTCTCTGCTCGGCGAATACGCCGCGGGGGGGAGATAAGTGACATGTGAATTACCAGCGGCGTATACGCGCCGCTGGTAATGCAAGCCTATGGGCGGGCGAAGTGCCGGCCCCCCACTCCCTCCCCCACGGCGTAATTGGGGGGCGTAATTACGTCCCGCAGTTAAGCCGTGTGAACATAGCCTTAGTTAGACTGTGTTTTTTTATAACTGTGACTTGGATTCAAACAAAATATAGAAGCAAGCAGCACAGGAAAAATGTTATAGACAGAGCACGTCTAACAGATCAGAACAGTATAGAAAATATAGATGTAGACAACACTTACTCAAAAAAAGTGAACTTATTAGTGTCCCAACAGCAACGTTTCAGCTCTAAACAGAGCATTTTTCAAGCAACATCACACCGTGCTTTCCAGGTATATTATTAGTATTATGTAGTTTAGAGCGCCATTGGTTCCAGGGCGCTGTACATTCAAGGGGGTTACATACATAAGTCAAACAAGTACAGAGGTGACAATAGATGACTAACAACTGGTACAGAGGGAGAGAGGCCCCTGCCCGCGAGGGCTTACAATCTACAAGGAGGAGAGAAGAGACAGAAGGCGAGGGGCAGACATGTTTGCGGGGGGTGTAGTGGCAGCAGTAGGTTTTAGGCTCCTGAAGAAATGGGTTTTCAGGTTACTTTTGAACCTGGGGAAGGTGGAGGAGAGTCTGATGTGTTGGGGCAGTGAGTTCCAGAGTGTGGGGGAAGCACAGGAGAAATCTTGGAGACGGTTGTGTGAGGAGTTGATAAGGGGAGAGCGGAGATGAAGGTCCTGTGAGGAGCGGAGATTGTGTGAGATGAGGTATCTGGAGATTAAGGCAGAAATGTATGGAGGGGAGAAGTCTTGGAGAGCCTTGTAGGTCAGGGTTAGTAGCTTGAAATGAATTCGCTGGGCAATGGGAAGCCAGTGAAGGGATTGGCAGAGGGGAGAGGCAGAGGAGTAGCGAGAAGAGAGGTGGATAAGATAGGCAGAAGAGCAGAGGATGGTTTGAAGCGGAGCAAGAGTGCTAGACGGGAGGCCGCAGGGAAGGATGTTGCAGTAGTCTAGGCGGGAGATGACGAAGGCAGGGACCAGCATTTTTGTGGTATCAGAGTTAAGGAATGAGCGGATTCGTGAATTATTTTTCAGGTGGAGGCGGCAGGCAGAGGTGAGGGTTTGGATTTGTGGTTTGAAGGACAAAGCGGAGTCAAGGGTTATCCCAAGGCAGCGGACTTGCGGGACCGGTGAGAGTGTGGAGCCATTAACTGTAATAGAGAGATCAGGTGGAGGGATGGAGTGGGAAGATGATGAATTCAGTTTTCTCTACATTAAGTTTTAAGAGACCGGAGGAGAAGGAGAATATGGACAATAGAAAGCCTGGGATCCGGGACAGTTGTATAAAGTGTTTACGCATGCGCAGTGAATTTTGAAGGACGCCGATGTTTGAGAGGTACTGTGTGATGTTCAGCACAAGGTATAGTAACATTCGCCCTTCAGGAGGTTCTTGAACTTATCCCTCTTGGATACCGGTTTCATGGGCGGCTACCTGCACAGATCACTGATGGCTTTCCGGCTGCAAAAAGTTCCACTTTTTTTCACCAATCAAGGTACGAGATCCAGCATTAAGAGCCTTTTTCATTATAATAGATTTTTATTCAAACTTTTCAATAAGCATATAATAAACACATAACCACAAAATGAGCAAAGGCACTACAGTGTTAGTACAAAAGGCAAATCAGTGAGCGCAGCATCATCAAGTAGGCCCTCGGCACTATGACCAAAGACATATATGTTTACAAATCAGAGAGTCATGAATAACATCCAAAACTGGGCGGCGGGGCCTGACAGCCCCCCGGCAATAGGCCCGAGCTCTGGATGTCTGCAAATCAAAGTGGTCTCGAAACTCCAATGATCACAACAAATAAAAGGAAGATGGGGGAGAAGGGAGGGAAAGGGAGTCCACACCGCCAGACGCCTGGGGAGCACAAATCACTTCATTGAAGGCTATTCAATGGAAGAGTTTGACCCTATAAAGGAATACTCCAACCGCCATGGGCCGAGCCACCACAGCCAGCCCTCCCCACAGTGGGGGGAGTGGTAGGGCCAAGGGGGGTGCCCCAGCCTTCACCCTAAAACAGCCAGAAATTCCTGGGAGGATTGATAAAGGGTCCATGGCCTCCAAGTGTGCAGGACTTTAAGTGACTCCTCGGGGCTATGGGCGATCAACTCCTCCATACATTGAGTAGAAGACACCTCCTCCACCCAGTCAGCAATGGACGGGGGAATGGGTTGACGCCAGCGGCGAGGGATCACCGTCTTTGCCGCCTGTAGTAAATGTCTAATCAAGGATTTCTTGTAAGAGGACTGCGAGAAGGGGAACATAAATAAAAGAGCCGCCTCTGGACATTCCGGAATATAGGTCCCACAACAGTCTGAGATGGCCTGAAAGACTTTTTTCCAGAAGGGCTGCAAGACTGGACACCCCCACCAGATATGGGACATAGACCCTGCCTCTAAATTACACCTCCAGCAGGTGTCCGGAACATTAGGGTACCATTTGTGGAGCAGGGTCGGCACCCTATACCACCTAGACAAAATTTTAAAGCTTGTTTCCTGCGCCTTGCAGGCTATCACTGCTTTATGTGTGAGAAAAAAGCACTTTCTCCATTGATCAACCGTAAAGGTCCTCTGAAGCTCTCTTTCCCAGGCCTTACAGTAATGAGGGAGGTCCTGACAGGTGGAGGAGATTAACCATTGGTAGAGCAGAGAGATCAGGTGCCTGGGGAGCGATGAGGCAACACATAGTTCCTCAAATGGAGAGAGTGCTCTAAAAGAGACCTTCCTTGTGACTGTGGAAGTAAAGAAGTGCCGAAGCTGCAGGTATTCAAACCTGTACCTATCAGATGGAGGGCAATCCTGGGTCAGATCGGCCAGGGGTAATAAGGCACCCCTGTTATGAATCTGTGCTACGAGGAGGGGGCGATATTTAGAACTCCCCAGGAAGGACCGCCCTGAGGCGCCCGGGGGGAACAAGTGATTATCCGAAATGGGGAATAGAGGGCCGGTTAAGTCTAATAAGGGGGCCGGGGCCTTAGATTTCATTATTATAGAGAGCGTGTGGGCTGTGCTGAAAGACAAAAGTCTGGGGTCACGGGTCGAGAGGCTCTGGGCCCATTAAGAGCATTTTTCACTTTATTAAATGCGGACACATTTCTGACTCTGACTGAGCCCTTGATCAGGGCCAGAAACGCGTCAGCTGACACCATGCACAGAGGTGTCTCTGTATGTGTGTGATATCCATATATTTAATAAAGTAAAAAAAGGCTTTAAATGTTGGCTCTCGTACCTTGATTGGTGAAAAAACTGGAACTGTGTGAAGTTGCTTGAAAAAGGCTCCGTTTACAGCTGAACTTTTGCAGTTGGGGCACTAATAAGTGCTGTCTACGTCTATATTTTGGATACAAACAGACCACACTTTGGTAGTAATCAATTCAGAAATCCAGGTCATTCCAAAGGGTTCACTTACTTTTTCCTGCAACAATATTAAATAACACAAGCCTTTTAGCAGCAATTAACAAGACTGTAGTATCCTATCTCAGCCACTAAGCTTCAGTGATGAGACTTCAGTAAACTTTCTGAATTAGGATTTTTTGACAACATATAATGCATATAGGGCCACATGCAGGGCCATTTTATCCACTGGGCACACTAGGCAGTTGGCCGGGGGACTCACAAATATAAGGGCGCCAGGTGGTCTATGTATGTCCCAGGAATACAAGAAACATACCCTGGATCCCTTGGTTGCCTTTGCTTATTTAACGGTTTGTGTTTTTTTAGGATGTGCAAACAGTTAAAAACAATGGTGGAAAAGGGAGCCAAAGGCTCCCTGCCCTGCCAAATAGTCTTGCAGGCTGCAGGCTGTCAGTGTCCAGACATAAATGGGTTGATATTATGGTTTTGCTTGGGGGTGGCTAGAGGCATGGCCAAGAGTGATGTCATGTATTTTTTTTCCGCAGGGCCCACTGCAGTACTATACCCAGGGGCCCATAATTCAGTTAAGACGGCTCTGGCCACATGTATGAAATTTGGCATGTAAATGCCAAATTTCACGCGCATTATAGCGGCATAAAATGCGCCCGATTTACGAACCCACTCTACAGTGGGTCATAAATCCGGCGCATTCTAGCGCTAGTATGGCATTTCTGGCTCAGGTAAACCACCTTGAAAGTGCTCTACCTGTTCCAGCTGTAATGCGTCTAAAATTTCGTAGCGAAGCTATAAATCTATAGCTTCGTACGGTTCTAGTGCGCTCCGCCTCCCGCACGCCCCCCCCGATATCAGCCGCATTACAAACTGCTCTATAATGCGCCCCGGAGTGCCGTGCGGGATATTTAAACATGTAGCAAATGGGGCTGCGCCTATTAGAGACCAGATATCTGGTGCAGCCCCGTTCATACATGCCGCCCATTATATCCACCTATGAAATAGACTTTGCTTTCTGGATTAAATCGATTTATTTTTAAAGAACTTATTCTGTAACGTTTTTATGGTGTGATGGACAACGCCCACGTTCTGGACACTTACCTCATCGCTGTCTCCTCCGTGCATGGTCCCCACGATATGCGCGCCCCTTCCTGTAACAACACAGATACTCATTATCTACACCTGGTGTTCGCTCACCTTTTCGGCATTTATGGCAAATGTTCATTACATTGTGTAAAGAGCCATCACTGCTGACAGCAAGTTATAATTCTGACTTCATGACAAAGATGGGGGTGTTAAAAAGTGACAGGACACAAGATGTGAATAATATCAAGCCCCCACTGACTCCTACAACTGTTCCTGCATCGGCCAAATTACAACAGAGGATGCCGCCTGGATGCTTATTGTATAGGAGCAATGGGCCTCATTGATCAAAACTGTCTATAAGGCCCACAGCAACCAATCAGAGCTCAGCATTCAGTTCTCCAGAGGAGGGGAAGAAATGACAGCTGACTTCCGATTGGTCGATATGGGTAACACAGACAGTCTTGCTATTAGACCGCTTTGATAAATGAGGCCCAATGTATTCCTAAAGAAAGGGTTGAAGGGGTTTTCTCACTACAAAGATTAGCTTTTAACATGTAGGGACAGGCAACTGAAAACTTTTTCCCAATACATTAGTCTTTTGATTGTTCCGTGGTCATGAGAGAAGAGAGTTTTTATCTGCTCAAACAGGTTTCTCTGGTTACCGTCCATATCTCACTTCCTGATTAGACAGAGAGCAGGGAGTGACGTCACCATGATCAGGAGAGCTCACGCCTGGAGAAGATACATTATCTCTAACAAGATTATATTTTATCGTTAAGCAATTGTTTTCAGTCCTTGGAGCACTTGTAGCTTTGTTTATTCAAGATTAAATCTCCTACACTAAGGTGTTTGTAATGTCTCAGCCAGTTACCCAGAAGCGAAATATTCGGATTTTTGTACTTACCAGAAAATCCTCTTCTCGTTACATTCATTGGGGGACACAGCACCTTGGGTATAGGCCCTCGCCCTAGGAGGCTGACACTAATGTGCTGGCCCGCCCAGATGGACTATATTCCTCCTGCTGACGCCAGGCTGATCAGTTGGTACAAAAGCCGTGGCCAAGAGAAGAACCAAAGAAAAATCTGATTCCATGTAGAAAAACCGAGGGCGGGACCTGTGTCCCGCAATGAATTGGACGAGAAAAGGATTTTAAGGCAAGTACAAAAATCCAAATTTCTCACCATTATCATAAAAATAACAAATTAAAAAATGCTGCTAAGCAGCGTCTGCTTCCTATGGACACTAGGCTGAAAAATGATCAGCCCGGCGTCAGCAAGAGTGACATGGTTCAGGCCCAACACGTTTGGTCTGCCTAGTATCAGCCTCCTAGGGCAAGGGCCTATACCCAAGGTGCTTTCCCCCCCCCAATCATACTGGCGAGAAATGCTGTTTCCTGCTATAGAACCACCCACAACCTGACAGATTCAAAGTGACTGTAAACCTGCCTTTGACTGGTACAAAGCAGTTTAGGGCCAATAAGTATACACAGCCGAGTAATCAGGTTACCCTGGATTTATGATGCTATGACATATATATCCTATATACCAAGGGTCTCAAAAACAGCAGTTGCTGAGGCTGTCATCTACGTCCTGTGTGGGCCATTGAAGAACATGAGACATCCTCAGGAATGCTGGGGTCCTGCTTTAACAGCCAGGAACAAAGTTTACTCCAGTCATGGCCGTTAAACCCCTCAGATGCTGCAGTTAAAGGGGTTTTCTCATCACAACCTTTCTCAGACTTGAGCGGTTTCTGTCTCTTACAGCCTCAAATTCAGGGGCAGGTATCTCCTCCCAGGAGGCGTCTCTCCTCAAAGTACGCATGTCTCTCCTCCCAGAAGGAGAGTCTTCCCTCACTGAAGACTGGTGACATCATCATTCTGTGTGAGCAGTGGACGGGAGAGAATGTCACAGCTCTGCAGACCTCCTGCAATGTTCAGTTCTCATGTCTGCAAAGCCGTCACCTCCCTCCCAGGTTCCTTGTAAACAGAACACCTGCATTGCTGTAAACAGTTATACATACAGCCTGAACTGATGAAACAAATGTGAGAAATGCAATCTGGTCCCCTCCCTCTGTTATCAGGTAGGAGGTAGAGAGGAACAGACTGCATAAAGCTTTGTTATATGGGGAGGGGAGCAGTGTATAAGGCAATGTTATATGAGGGGAGAGTGAATCTAGCAGCTAGAGACTCAGTAATTGCCCAGATCCTTCACATAGGGTTGGGATATAAGCATAGAGAAGCTCAGGCAACTTTTATGACACAGCCAGTACCCAACACAGAAAGATGTTTCACTTTAATTTTCCACAGCTCAGAGGGGAGTAAGCACAGAGTGCAGGCAGTCAATCACAGCACAGGGGGAGTCTCCCAACAGGTTGAAATAAATATCAGTCAGCCAATCACAGCAAAGGGGGCATGGCCCAACCACTTGCTGCAGAAATAGCTCTAGACACGCGCAAATTAGCTCATACCTGCTATACTAAATTATTTAGATAATGCAAACCAACTGTAAAAGTGCTTATTTTTACTGTCCCCATCATTACAGATATGATCTTTGTAGCAAGAAAACCCCTTTAATAGCGACCATGTCATGTAAGGGATTTGACAAATAGAGGGTTCTCTCTGTGTTGTTCATCAGCACTCTGCTGTGTGATCACCTGAAGTCAATAATTGTCAAGACAGCCGGAGGCCTAACAATGGCCTCCCACATGTCTGTAACTTAGGCCTGCTGGGAGGCAGGACATGACCGGCTGACAGTCCATATAATACACTGCAATACAGTCAGGTACTGCAGTGTATTGTAACACTAGTCAAGCAATCTCAGACTCCAGCTCCAATTTAGGACAATTAAAAAAAAAAAAAAAAAAAAAAAAAAAAAGTAAAACAAACAACACCCTTACCCAATAAAAAAAAATAACATTGAAATTTTTTTACTAAGCACACAAATTTTGCATCGCTTTATGAGTAACAACCTGAGCAAGAATTTCATATTGTATTAAATTTGAAAGGAATGTGGTCCGTCAACTCATTGTTTTCTATGTGCGGCCCTCTTACCCAACCGAGTTTGAGACCCCTGCTATATACTACTCTATATAGGGATCATTACCTTGAATAGGTATGCTGCGCCCCATCTGAAATTTACCGAGTCTTCTGTCGTCATCCTCCATCTCATCAGAGCCTTCGTCCTCCTGGATTTCACTGTCCGAATCTTCATTGCTGTCTAGAGAGCAAATGAGACAGTGAGTGGTTTTCCCACAAAATCTGCTTCGTGTAACACCCAAGGTACATGTCGGTGAAGGTGCAAATGGACGGCTGTGGTACTGTAAGTGGTTAAATGACCTAGACGGAGCGGTGGTAGGATGCAGTGACAGTTCTGTGAATGACTCACAGGTAGCGGTGGTAGTATGCAACGAAAGATCTGCGAATGAATCACAGGTAGCGGTGGTAGTATGCGACGAAAGATCTGCGAATGAATCACAGGTAGCGGTGGTAGTATGCGACAACCGATTTGTGAATGCATCACAGGTAGCAGGAGTAGTAGGTGATAATTGGTCTGAATTAATTAGAGGTAGTAGTGGGAGAATGCAATGATAGTTCTGTTAATGAATTACAGATAGCAGTTGTAGTACACAACAACAGGTCTGTGAATGATCTAGAAGTAGCGGTGGTAGTATGTGATAATAGGTCTGTGAATTAATTACAGGTAGCAGTGGTAGTATATAATGAGAAGTCTGTAAATGAATTACAGGTAGCAGTGGTAGTATGCAATGATAGCTTTGTGAATGAGCTAGAGGTAGCGGTGGTAGTATACAACAATAAGTGTGAATGAATTAGAGGAAGCAGTGGTAGTATGCGATGATCGGTCTGTGAATGACTGAGAGGTAGCAGTGGTAGTATGTGATGATCGGTCTGTGAATGAATGAGGGGTAGCAGTGGTAGTATGTGATGATCGGTCTGAATGAATGAGGGGTAGCAGTGGTAGTATGTGATGATTGGTCTGAATGAATGAGGGGTAGCAGTGGTAGTATGTGATGATCTGTCTGAATGAATGAGGGGTGGCAGTGGTAGTATGCGATGATCGGTCTGAATGAATGAAAGGTAGCAGTGGTAGTATGTGATGATCGGTCTGTGAATGAATGAGGGGTAGCAGTGGTAGTATGCGATAATCGGTCTGAATGAATGAAGGGTAGCAGTGGTAGTATGCGATGATCGGTCTGAATGAATGAAGGGTAGCAGTGGTAGTATGCGATGATCGGTCTGAATGAATGAAAGGTAGCAGTGGTTGTATTCGATGATCTGTCTGAATGAATGAGCGGTAGCAGAGGAAGAATGCGATGATCGGTCTATGAATGAATGAAGGGTAGCAGTGGTAGTATGCGATGATCGGTCTGTGAATGAATGAGAGGCAGCAGTGGTAGTATGCAATGATCGATCTGTGAATGAATGAGGGGTAGCAGTGGTAGTATGCGATGATCTGTCTGTGAATGAATGAGAGGTAGCAGTGGTAGTATGCGATGATCGGTCTGTGAATGAATGAGAGGCAGCAGTGGTAGTATGCGATGATCGGTCTGAATGAATGAAAGGTAGCAGTGGTAGTATGCGATGATCGTTCTGAATGAAGGGTAGCAGTGGTAGTATGCGATGATCGGTCTGAATGAATGAAAGGTAGCAGTGGTAGTATGCAATGATCGGTCTGTGAATGAATGAGGGGTAGCAGTGGTAGTATGCGATGATAGGTCTGTGAATGAATGAGAGGCAGCAGTGGTAGTATGCGATGATCGGTCTGTGAATGAATGAGGGTAGCAGTGGTAGTATGCGATGATCGTTCTGAATGATTGAGCGGTAGCAGAGGTCGTATGCGATGATCGGTCTATGAATGAATGAGCGGTAGCAGTGGTAGTATGCGATAATCGGTCTGTGAATGAATGAGAGGCAGCAGTGGTAGTATGCAATGATCGGTCTGTGAATGAATGAGAGGCAGCAGTAGGAGTACCGTATGTGATGAATAAGTATTTAATGAATAAGTTAGAGGTATCAGTTTTAGTATGCAACAGCAGGTTTGTGAATGAACTAGAGGTAGTGGTGATAGTACATGATAAAATAACAGGTGACACAGGTAGCAGAGGTAGTATGTAATGACAAGTCTGTGAATGAATTACAGGTAGCAGTAATAGTATGTAATGACAAGTCTGTGAATGTATGAGAGGTAGTGATGGTAATGTGTAAGGACTCTGAGTTAGCAGAGAAAGTATGTAATGGCCGGTCTTTTAAATTATAGGCACTAATGGTAGTATGTGATGATAGGTCTGAGAATAAATTAGAGGTAGCAGTGGTCATATGTGATATAATGAAAGGTAAGTAACACAAGTAGCGGAGGTAGTATGTGATGGCAGGTCTGTGAATAAATCATAGGCAGCAGTAATAGTATGTGATGATCGGTCTGCGAATAAATAAGAGGCAGCAGTGGTGGTATGTGATAAAATGACAAGTGGCGGAGGTAGTATGTGATATAATGAAAGGTAAGTGACAGGTAGCAGAGGTAGTATGTGATGACAGATCTGTGAACGAATTAGAGGTAGCATGAAATGATAGGTCTAGGAATAAACCAGAGGCAGCAAGGGGAGTATGTGATAAAATGACAGGTGACACAGGTAGCGGAGGTAGTATGTAATAACTTTGTGAATAAATTAGAGGCAGCAGTGGTAGGATGTGATATAATGAAAGATAAGGGACAGTTAGCAGAGGTAGTATGTGATGACAGATCTGTGAGTGAATTAGAGGCAGCAGTGGTAGTATGTGATGATTGGTCTGCAAATGAATTAGAGGCAGCTGTGGTAGGATGTGGTATAACGACAGGTAAGTAACACAGGTAGCAGAGGTAGTATGTGATGACGGATCTGTGAATCAATTCGAGGCATCAGTGGTAGGATGTGATATAATGACAGGTAAGTGACACAGGTAGCAGAGGTAGTATGTAATGACAGATCAGTGAATAAATTAGAGGTAATGGTGATAGTATGCAATGAAAGGTCTGTGAATGAATGGGAGGTAGCAGTGCTAGTAAGTGATATCATGACAGGTAAGTGACAGGTAGCAGAGGTAGTATTTAATGACAGATCTGTGAATGAATTTGAGGCAGAAGCGATAGGATGTGATATAATGACACAGGTACACAGGTAACAGAGGTAGTATGTAATGATAGGTCTGTGAATGAACGAGAAGTAGCAGTGGTAGTATGTGATATAATGAAAGGTCAGTGACAGGTAGCGGAGGTAGTATGTAATGACAGATCTGTGAATGAATGAGAGGCAGGAGTATTAGGATGTGATATAATGACAGGTACACAGGTAGCATAGGTAGTATGTAATGCTAGGTCTGTGAATGAACGAGAAGTATCAGTGGTAGTATGTGATATAAAGAAAGGTGACAGGTAGCAGAGGTAGTATGTAATGACAGATCTGTGAATGAATGAGAGGAAGGCGTATTAGGATGTAATATAATGACACAGGTAGCAGAGGTAGTATGTAATGATAGGTCTGTGAATGAATGAGAGGTAGCAGTGGTAGTATGTGATATAATGAAAGGTGACAGGTAGCAGAGGTAGTATGTAATGACAGATCTGTGAATGAATGAGAGGTAGCAGTGGTAGTATGTGATATAATGAAAGGTGACAGGTAGCAGAGGTAGTATGTAATGACAGATCTGTGAATGAATGAGAGGCAGGAGTAGTAGGATGTGATATAATGAAAGGTGACAGGTAGCAGAGGTAGTATGTAATGGTAGATCTATGAATGAATGAGAGGCAGGAGTAGTAGGATGTGATATAATGACAGGTACACAGGTAGCAGAGGTAGTATGCGATGATCGGTCTGTGAATGATTAGAGGCAGCAGTGGTAGGATGTGATATAATGACACAGGTAGCAGAGGTAGTATGTAATGACAGATCTGTGAATGAATGAGAGGCAGGAGTAGTAGGATGTGATATAATGACAGGTGCACAGGTAGCAGAGGTAGTATGTAATGACAGATCTGTGAATGAATGAGAGGCAGGAGTAGTAGGATGTGATATAATGACAGGTACACAGGTAGCAGAGGTAGTATGTAATGGCACGTGCCTTTCAGGTACATTTGTAGGATATATCGTCAGGTATGTGATGAGCTAGCGGCTCGCCGTCCCCGCCGTCACTTACTTGCGGTCTTCTGCAGTCGGCTCTCTTCCTCTCTCAGCTTGCTCTGCATCAGCCTCAGTGTATTTTCCGCCTCCTGCAAGACACATGTCCCCATATCAGTTATTCTAGGCACAATCTTACAGATTTCGGGTGGCAAGCAGGGCTCGGTATCTGTAGCCCAGGGCTGACATCTTATTAATACATCTATAGATATGGGGGGAGTTCAGCTTTTCTGGAGCAGAATTACATAACGTAATAGTTTCTGAAGAGGTCTCGGAAGATAAAAGTGATGAGAGATCCCTTCCCTTAAACTCCATGTTCCTTCACATTTACTTAGCAAGTCTTGAGAAGACGCGTCTAAGTTAAAGCCCCATAGGCCTGTGACAGTGGGATGGAAGCTTACTAATGTGGACAGGTCGCAGCTCAGCAGATGTGCGGAGTATGGGAGTGAATGGAGCTCGCCGGGACGGCTGGGTATTGGATGAGACAGGTTTATTCATCTGGAGAAGATTCCCAGCACTTTACATCTGCCCTGGACAGAAAGCTAAGCAGCCGCATGACGTCCCCGGTCTCAGATGAGAAACGCTGCACTAACCTATATTTAGGTACCTGGTGCTATTTCTGAGCAATACAGCAGGTGACAACGACAACCAAGTGTCCCACCACCCAACCACAGACTGGAGACACCACGTCCTCTAGAACAAGTGATTGAGACCAGGTATGGTCTTCCTGATACAAGAACTGGTTTCTATCATAGAGGAGAGGAGCTGAGCTCTGTATTATGGGGTTTTAAAAGGGAAAAACTGACTCTGTGATATATGGGTTATATATAAGGGGAGAAGCGAGCTCTGTTATATAGGGTTATATGATAGAGGAAGAACTGAGCTCTGTGATATATGGCTTATTGATAGGGGGAGAAAGCGACTCGTGATATATAGGGAATATATAAAGAGAAGGGGCTCTGTATAAAGGGTTATTTTAAAAGGAAAAACTGACTCTGTGATAATAGGGTTATATGATAGAGGGGGGCGAGCCTGGTAAAGGGGTATATGATAGGAGGAGAGAACTGAACCTGATTGATAATAGGGTTAAGAAGAAAGGGGAGGAGCTCGTGAAAAAAAGGGGTTATAGATGGGGAAGCAGAGCCTTGTGAAAAATTTTGTAAAAAGGGCTCTGGAATTTTAGGTAATAGAAAAAGAACTGAGCTCTTTTATAAAAATTATATGAGGATGAAGAAGGAGCCGTTTATGGGGTTTATAAAGGGAAAACCCTGAGACTTGATAATTTTAAAAAAAAACCGTCTTGAAAAGGGGTTATAGATAAGGAGGGGGGCTCTGGGAATAAAGGGGTTTAAATAAGGGGGAAGAAGCCCAAAATATATTATATATGAGGAGCTTGCTCTGAATATAGGGTTATATATAGGGGAAGAATCTATTTCTGACCAATACACGGGTGACAACCCAACCAAGCTCCCCACCACCCAACCCGATGAGACCCCACATCCTCTAGAACAAGTGAGTGAGACCAGGTATGTTCTTCCTGATACAAGAACTGGTTTCTACCGTAATTTCCTGGATTATCTAAAGCTCATATAGGAAAGTGGAAACTCTCTACATCTACACAATGTCACAAAACAGAGGGAACAACACTATAATTTCCTAATGGAGAAAGCCGGGCCACTGTCACTTGCATCATACCTGCCTGAACACATCTAAAGTCCTTGATCCATTTTCAACCCCAAGGGATTTCCCCAGATTAGCGAAAATGTATTAAAGAACCAACAAAGAAGATGAGGTTTTAGGAAATCTCACCCATGTGCTGCAGATATTGACCAGCAATGCAGATTTTAACGTGAACCTATTTTGTGACTTATGCTCCCGTATCTGAGAGCAGGATGTGATAGAGCGAAAGGATTAGCCTTGATAAGGGGGTTTTATGATAAAAGGAGGGGGGGTAGCCTGGAAAATATAGGGAAATGATAAGGAAGAACTGAATCTTGGTATATATTATATGAAAGGAGCTGACCGGAATATAGGGGTTATATGATAGAGGGAAAAAGCTGACTCTGTGATTTTAAGGTTAAGATAAGGGGGGAAAGGGGCTGAGCATTGAATATAGGGTTATAATAGGGGAGGGAAACTGACTCGTGATAAATTTGGGTTAATTAAGAGGGAGGGAAAAGACTCTTGTAAAGGTTTATAAAAAGGGAAGGGGCGAGCTCTTGTTTAAAAGGGTTTTAAAAATTTGGGGGAAGAAGTACTCGTGAAAATGGGTTATATGAAGAGGAAGAAGCGAGCTCTGTGATATTTTGGTTTTATGAGGAGGAAGAAGCTGAGCTCTGTATAATAGGGTTTAAAAGATGGAGGAGAAGCTGAGCTCTTGTGAATAAGGGTTTTTAAATGGAGAGAGCTGACCCGTTATATAGGGTTTATGATAAGGGGAAAAAGCTGACTCGTATATATAGGGTTAATGATAGAGGGGAAAAGTGACTCGTATATTAGGGGTTTAAAGGGGAGAGAACGAGCTCTGGAATTTTAGGGGATATATAAGGAGGAAAAGGGGCTTGGATTATAGGTTATAAGTAAGGAGAGGGCTGAGCCTGTGAAATAGGGTTTTAAATAAGGGAGAGGGCGGGCTGTGATATATAGGGTTATTATAGGGAAGAGAAGTGAGCTCTATGAAATAGGGTTTAATAGAGAAGGAGCTCTGTGAAAAGGGTTAAGAAGAGAAGCTGACCGTGATATAAGTATATAGTAGACCCCTTTCTATAGGCTTGGTCTAACATGCGACATCATGCACCAAAATTTCAGCGCTATTACTGCCTCAAACTAAACCATCTAATAAGAAGTGGTGTAATGTCAGAAAGAAGTGTCTAAACAACTGGCAGATTCATCAAACAGTGTCTAAGTATTTGACAGTATTAGTAAATCTGCCGCACTGTGTTATATGTAGTGCAGCGTTTAAGGCTATGTTCACACAGCTTATTGCAGCATGTACAGTACGCGGCGCAATACGCCGGGTGTTTTGGAGGAAGCGCATAATTCCAAAGCACGGATGGGTGCGGAGTGGGGGGCGGGGGGGGGGGGGGGGACAGCCGGGTGCCAGCCCCATAGACACACACTGTCAGTGGAGCGTAAGCACCGCTAACAATTGACATGTCTCTTTTCTCAACCGGCGTACAATACTATCGTATTGTACGCACGGGGAGGCCGTAGAGAGCTATGAAGTACCGTAATTGCGGGCACATTTCGCAATACGTGGCGAAATACGCGCGCAATTACGCTTACAAATACACCATGTGCACATAGCCTAAGGGGGCGGAGCGGACACAGTGACCTTTGAACGTCTGTGTCATGCTCCGCCCCCTGAGGGCCTTCACTAATCAAAATTCAGGGTTAGTTTTCCACAGCTGTGTTCCTTTAAAGGGACAATACAATCAAAATAGTTTTTTTTTCCACATATTGACAAGCAATATGCAATTATTACATGTAATTTTTTTTTTTTTTTAAATTGGGTGTTTTTTGTTTTTTTTCCTATATCATGTTTTTAAGTTCCCCAATGTTCAGGACTCCCTGGTTTGTCTCTCTTATCTTTCCCTCTGTGAGCTCTGCTAGTGACGGTGAGGATCGCTTGACGATTCTCTTCGAGGCACACAAAGCGCTTAAGAGAGCTAGGTGTAATCACGAGGACCTAAAGTGTGAAGAAAGAGATTAACCTCTTATCCTTTCATGTACTGTTCTGGTCATTGCCCTGTTAGTCTAGTCTAAATATTACCTCGACCTGTCCAGAGAACAGTAGAGCGCTCATTTTGTCATTACCGAATATTTGTAATGAGACTATATACAGATAAGCAGCGAATACAGTAAACTGAGGCTAATCTGCCCTGACCTTTAGGAGTTTTATCTCTTTATTATCACAGCTAGAGAAGGGCAAGATTTTATATGTAATTTTTAATTGCATAGGACTGCTGAAATAAAAAAAATAAAAAATATTGCCATTAAAAAAAATTAAAAAAAATTGGCTTTCCAAGAATATTATTAATTTTAACAAAAATTACCTTTTCCGATGGAAGTGTCCCTTAAAAATAAAATGTAACATTACCGAAAACCCAGTTCTAAAGATGGAAGCCCTTTGCTTGTTTATTTTAGCAGATTGGACGCGGCATAAGAGCTTCTGTCAGAGCGTCAGCTCTCTGCTCTTCCTATTTTCAGAAGCAGATGAATAGATACCTGCACACGTATTGATCGCGCCTGACACGCTTTTCTCGCTGAGCTGCTAGCACTCATGTGAAGAGGATGGGGAGAGCTATGTGCTCCACTACAATCTATCATTTCAGCAATGACGGCAAGATCTTTAGGAGACGGGAGTGGGCGGGTAACAAAAAACATAAAAATAGACATAAAGAAGGAAAAATATACAGGATCAACAGAAGATAACCAGGTATACCGGTCTGCAGGAGTGTTATCTCTTTATTATTGCAGCGAGAGAAGGGCAAGATTTTATACAGAATTTCGGACTGCCGAAATAAAAGTAAAAAAAATGTTGCAAATAATTCTGAAAAAAAAAAAAAGAAAAAAATTTTCCTGAAATATTAAAGGGGTTTTATCATTTCATTAAATGGTCTTCAGAATAAGGGGACAGTTACAGTAAAACAAGCAACTTTGCAATTAGATGTCATTAGCAAAGCTGTCTTGTATTCACAGTTTTCCTTATCTTCTGTTTCTGTTTACACTTATCTCCAGTACTGGTTGGATCCCTCCTCCTTGCATTTCACTAGCTGAGAGCTTATTTACATTCTGTTCGGCCCCCGGTCGCTGTATTCACGGAGCTTGCATTCCTGCCTTTCACTCAAAGTAAGGGACCGGCACATTTTCACTCTGCACAGCCAGAAGAAACAGAATAACACTGCAGGGCTTGTACAATCAGGAAACAGCACAATTGTGTGTCGATCCCTGCCTCTCTGACTCAGAGTTAGGGGCCGTAGCAATTTCTCTCTGCACACCTAGCAGAAACACACTGCAGCAGATTCTACAATCAGAAAACAGCACAGTTGTGTCTCGGTGCCTAACTCTCCTGCATAGAAGGGAGATCTGTGCCGTTCATAGAAAGCTGGATTCAACTGTAACAAATCTCCAGCTGTGAGAGGAGAAGAGATCAGTGCTCAGGCTAGATTGAATGCAGCCTGTGGTATGTATACAGCTCTTACAAAATAAGACTGCATAGGGAGAGGCACAGTGACACGTTGACTCAGAGAGGGGGGGAGTCTCGGGA
Source organism: Phyllomedusa bahiana (assembly GCA_025379985.1). Taxonomy (NCBI): domain Eukaryota; kingdom Metazoa; phylum Chordata; class Amphibia; order Anura; family Hylidae; genus Phyllomedusa; species Phyllomedusa bahiana. The sequence goes on from JAODAL010039987.1 coordinate 19,486, forward strand.
GCCAGCATGAATAGTGAAGGGGAAATGATGTCACCAAGCTGGGAGGGGAAGAAACGCCCCTGCACTTCTAGAGTTGAGAAGCTGAGAGCAGTATGAATCAGCCGAACTAAAGAAGCGATACATCCCCTTTGAACAAAAATGTCTTGTCTGATGGAAGTGTCCCTTAAAAAAACAATTGGAGGCACTCCAATTTAATATAAAACTGTCCGTGTTGAGGCCTTAAAGGGAATGTTTTATCAAAAAATGACTGTTTAACTCCTATTTTTATGTTTGTTTTTTAAATTTCCATATCACTTTAAAATTTTTTTTTTTTTTTTTTTTAAATTCTTTGGTCGCTGTAGAGGAGAAAGTATCCCAAGAAGGCGAAACGCTACAAGAAGGTGATACTTTCTCCTCTACAGCGACCAAAGCATCATTTAAAATCAAACGCCATCTGTTCTGTAACTCATGTTTTGTGGTATATTTGATCACATGCGACTGTGGTGAACAGTATGTAGGGAGACAAAATCAAAATTGACCGCACTCAAATAGATGCAAATAAAAATTATTTTATTTCAATCCACAGGCTCCGCATGTATAATAGATATACGTGACTTTACATATATGACGTTTCGGTCAAGAGACCTTTTTCAAAAAAAGTCACAAGTTTAGGGCAAAGACGGCTCCTTCTCATATTGGGCTGCGGCCCGTTTACTCTCTTCTCTTTGCCCTAAACTTGTGACTTTTTTGAAAAAGGTCTCTTGACCGAAACGTCATATATGTAAAGTCACCTATATCTATTATACATGCGGAGCCTGTGGATTGAAATAAAATAATTTTTATTTGCATCTATTTGAGTGCGGTCAATTTTGATTTTGGCTATATATGTGGTGAAATTCCACCTATAGACCGGCACCATACAAATACAAGAAGCGAGTTGAGAGTGCCTTCCCTTCTTTCTATTTGCCTACAGTATGTAGGGAGGACATCGACAAAATTGTCACAGAGAACGAATAATCATCGTTTTAGTATAAAAATGAAAAATAAACTATACAGTCTTCCTAGACATATACAGGAAGAACATAGTGATAACAAGTATTGTTTAAAATTGCAACCAATTGATTTCATTCACGAGAATGTCCCCAACAGATTACAAGCATTGATTTACAAAGAGACCTTATGCCTTCTGGATATTCAAATTAAATACACTAAATCCGTATGGCTTAAAGGGAACCTGTCACATAGGTTATGCCCCCCTTGCTGAGGGCAGCACAAGCTAGTGTCAGACCTGCTGTTTCCAGCGCTGTGTCCCTTATTCTGTAAGATGCTGCAGTTTTAGAGCATTTACTGCTCAAATCTGCAGTTTTCAGCCAGAAGTCATTTAAAGGGTCAGTTTTTTTCAAACCCCGCCCACCTGAGGCTAGCCCCGCCCACCTCAACTGACAAACCTATTGCTTTGAATAGGTAGAAACAAGTGAATAACTGTCAGTGGGCGGAGCTAGCCTTTGGTGGGTGGAGCTAACACTCATGAATAAGATTTGAGGGGTAAATGCTCTAAAACTACAGCATCTTACAGGATAAGGGACACAGCGCTGGAAACAGCAGGTCTGACACTAGCTTGTGCTGTCCTCAGCAAGGGGGCATAACCTATGTGACAGGTTCCCTTTAATGCTCAAATCTTATTTATGAGCAGGTGTTAACCCCGCCCACCCAAGGCTAGCCCCGCCCACTGACAGTTATTCACATGTTTCTACCTATTCAAAGTAATAGGTTTGTCAGTTGATGTGGGCGGGGCTAGCCTCAGGTGGGCGGGGTTTGGAAAAAAAACTGACTCTTTGAAGGACTCTTCTGGCTGAAAACTGCAGATTTGAGCATGAAATACACGAAAACTCTAGCATCTTACAGAATAAGGGACACAGCGCTGGAAACAGCAGGTCTGACACTAGCTTGTGCTATCCTCAGCAAGGGGGGGCATAACCTATGTGACAGGTTCTCTTTAAACGAAGTACAAGAGATCATCAATTAGAGAAGGGTAACGGTGTCAGATAGTTGTCCATTTAAATAATTTTAAGCAGTTGTTCCTTTGTAGTGTACAGGTATACTTGGTAGATATATCTATTTAACACTTGTATCCTCATTCACTTCCGTTTATAGCTTTATATACATACAAAATCTTCTGCTAAAAAAGGAAGCATGTAAATTATACCAGCAGCTCTATTATAGTTAATACCATCAATAGGAGCGCGCTTTGAATTATAATGTCAGTAGAGGACTATGCTGTTTGCTGATCAGCATTGCCGCGCACGCGCAGTAGGCTGTTTGGACATCGGCAAGTCCGGGCGGATGTAATCTCCGCCGAGCATGCGCAGTTGAATTTTCTGCCATTCGGCTGTTTTGGGCGGAAGTGCTCTCCACACAGAGGACATGTCAACAGCAGAGTGAGAGCACGGCGTTCTCATAGACAAGAGGGATAATATTATAAGGTAAAAATGAGTAATATATTATATTGGGGCATTGTATTTTGTAATGAGAATTGAGTATTGCTAATATGATATGGGGGAGTGGATTGGGGATGATGTATATGGGGCGGTTCATTAGAGGAAGAGAGGTATATAATGGACATTAGTCCCAAAGGTCATTACTCCTGGTGAAGCACGGTAGAGACGAGCGAAACGCGTTGAGAAGCATTTGAATTTTTTTTAGCAGGTATTTTTATCATCAGATCCATTTTTGTAAATTTGAATTGCACAATAAATATACCGTTTCGAGAAATTGAGGTATAGTGTGCAGTTTATACCTGAGAAGTTGTATTGAAGTCTAAGCGCTGAAACCCTTTGAATTTAGCAGCCTTTTCATAGTCTGTATATTCAAAATATAACCCTATATATCAAAGAGCTCAGCTCTCCTCTATCATATAACCCTATATATCACAGAGCTCAGCTTCCCTCCTCTATCATATAACCCTATATATCACAGAGCTCAGCTCCTCTCCTCTATCATATAACCCTATATATCACAGAGCTCAGCTTCTCTATCATATAACCCTATATATCACAGAGCTCAGCTTCTCTATCATATAACCCTATATATCACAGAGCTCAGCTTCCCTCCCTCTATCATATAACCCTATATATCACAGAGCTCAGCTCCTCTCCTCTATCATATAACCCTATATATCACAGAGCTCAGCTTCTCTCCTCTATCATATAACCCTATATATCACAGAGCTCAGCTCCTCTTCTCTATCATATAACCCTATATATCACAGAGCTCAGCTTCTCTCCCTCTATCATATAACCCTATATATCACAGAGCTCAGCTCCTCTCCTCTATCATATAACCCTATATATCACAGAGCTCAGCTTCTCTCCTCTATCATATAACCCTATATATCACAGAGCTCAGCTCCTCTTCTCTATCATATAACCCTATATATCACAGAGCTCAGCTTCTCTCCTCTATCATATAACCCTATATATCACAGAGCTCAGCTCCTCTCCCTCTATCATATAACCCTATATATCACAGAGCTCAGCTCCTCTCCTCTATCATATAACCCTATATATCACAGAGCTCAGCTCCTCTCCTCTATCATATAACCCTATATATCACAGAGCTCAGCTCCTCTCCTCTATCATATAACCCTATATATCACAGAGCTCAGCTCCTCTTCTCTATCATATAACCCTATATATCACAGAGCTCAGCTTCTCTCCTCTATCATATAACCCTATATATCACAGAGCTCAGCTTCTCTATCATATAACCCTATATATCACAGAGCTCAGCTTCTCTCCTCTATCATATAACTATATATCACAGAGCTCAGCTTCTCTCCTCTATCATATAACTATATATCACAGAGCTCAGCTTCTCTCCTCGATCATATAACCCTATATGTCACAGAGCTCCGCTCCTCTCCTCTATCACATCCTGCTCCCAGTAGCATAAACCACTTGTCGGGTTCACTTTAAATCAGACAAAGTGGAAGATGGTAAAAGAGCCGCTCTTTTTTTTTGTTGCTAATAAAAGATATGAATATTAGGCGAATTATGGATAAAACCTGCAGGAATATGAATTATGCTGAACCACAGAGATTCTGTATAACTTTCCCGACTCCATTATACTCTACGCCGAGAATCAGATCTGTAATGAGCAAAAGCTTTTAGAACTGATGTATTATTTGAATAACAAAACACGGGTGAGATGGCAGCAACTCCTCAAGGCTGTGACCGGCGCCGGGTCCATGACTCCCCCCCATCAGCTCTACTAACAATAGAGCGGCGCTCCAAACCTCATTATCCACATGTGAAAGAGTCCAGCAGGCATCATTACTGCTCGCCGTGTCAGGCACCTTCTGCAGGGCAACAGGTTAAATGAGAACGTGCTAAAGAATCTGATCTGCAAGGAATTTTGCCGCCACCTAATTACAATTTAGTACTCAATCACGCGGGTTAGGAAACGGATATTAGCAGATTTCAGAATGACTCAATACAGGGCTGATCAGTCGTCAGCTGGAAGTTAGGGTATGTTCACACGACGTTTTGGATCCGTTTTTTTTTTTACCAGAAGAGAAACTGCATCCAAAAAAATGTATCCAAAAAAAACGCAGCTGCAGATGCTTTTTTGGATGCGTTTTGCAGGTGTTTTTCGGATCCGTTTTTCAATACATATACACAGATTGTAGTTTGAAAAGGTAGAATCTTTTGGTGTAATATACGTTACCCTTACATATGTATGTATGTAAGGGTATGTAATATACTAAATCGGCCCCTAGAGGTCTCATTTGATCTAGAAGAACTGTTTGAACTTTAGTAACTTAATGACCTACATAAGAAAGCCCACTAGGGCGAGCTAACAGCATTTCACATGTGTTTCCTAGGAAGCCTAACAGAGGGCGCTATAACTGCAAGCATTTTACATGTGTTTCCTAGGAAGCCTAATAGGAGGGCGCTATAACTGCAAGTATTTTACATGTGTTTCCTAGAAAGCCTAATAGAGGGCGCTATAACAGCAAGCATTTTAAAGGGTGTTTCCTAGGAAGCCTAATAAAGGGCGCTGTAACTGCTAGCTTTTTACATGTGTTTCCTAGGAAGCCTAATAGAGGGCGCTATAACTGCAAGCATTTTACATGTGTTTCCTAGGAAGCCTAATAGAGGGCGCTATAACTGCAAGCATTTTACATGTGTTTCCTAGGGAGACTAATAGAGGGCGTTATAACAGCAAGCATTTTAAAGGGTGTTTCCTAGGAAGCCTTATAGAGGGCGCTATAACTGCAAGCATTTTACATGCGTTTCCTAGGAAGCCTAATAGAGGGCGCTATAGCTGCAAGCATTTACATGTGTTTCCTAGGTAGCCTATGAGAGGGCGCTATAATTGCAAGCATTTTACATGTGTTTAATCTTATAAATCCCTTTTTATAAAGAATGATATAAAAGCAATTTTTTAGTATAGAATGGGTGTTTATAGAAATTCTAGAAGTTTTTAATAATAAAGTTATTAATGTTTTAGATAAATAGTTTATTATGGAATGTAGAGTGGTTTGAGTATTATACTGAAACCACTCAACATTCTATAATAAACTATTTATCTAAAACATTTAGAAATTTATTATTAAAAACTTCTAGAATTTCTATAAACACCCATTCTATACTAAAAGCTGCTTTTATATCATTCTATATAAAAAGTGATTTATAAGATTAATCACATATAAAATGCTTGCAGTTATAGCGTCCTCTATTAGGCTTCCTAGGAAACACATGTAAAATGCTGTGGGCTCCCCCTAGTGGGCTTCCTAATGTAGGTTATTAGGTTACTAAAGTTCAAACAGTTCTTCTAGATCACAGGTGTCAAACTGCGGCCCTCAATGCTGTTGGGAAACTACAACTCCCATGACGCATTTGTATAATCTATAACAGTGGGCATGATGGGAGTTGTAGTTTCCCAACAGCTGGTGGGCAGCATTTTGACACCCCTGTTCTAGATCAAATGAGACCTTTAGTGGCCGATTTAGTGTAATCCAATGCGTTTTTCGGTGCGCTTTTTTGTATCAAAAGTGCATCCAAAACGTACCCAAAAATATGTTGCACTTTTGGATCCGTTTTTCGGGCTTCAAAAGCGCACTCCATTGTTTCCTATGGGGAGTTCACTTGCGTAAAACGCAAGTAGAAATAACATGTCAATTCTTAAAACGCATCCGAAAAGCGTCTTGAAAAGACGCAAGTAAACACGCAGCAGCGACCACTCATCTGAACGGAGATGCGTGTTTCACATTGAAACCAATGTAAATCAAACTGCACATTGTTAGATACGTTTTTTGGATCCGTTTGGGTCCGAAAAACGGATTAAAAAACGGATCTGAAAAACGTCGTGTGAACAAGCCCTAACAGTTGTGTGCAAAATAACAGCAGCGCATTTCAAACTAATGAGATAAAGCTCAATCCTTATAATATCAAGTATTTCTATATACACAAAGGCATTTGGAGAACTGGGAGCACTGGGAGCCCTGCACATTCACATCCAAAGGAAAACATGATCGAAATATCAAATTCTAAACTGCAAATGAAGAAAATGTAATAATAGGGTGGTCAATAAAAATAGCAGTGTCTGCATGTTCATTATCCAACTCGAAGATTTACAGGAGAAACCGAAATTTGTTCCCAGATTTAGCTTTTCTGTAGATCAATGAACTAATATTTTCCGCTTTTTTCGGACCATGTGACGCACATAGGTTTCAGAGGAGGAAAATAGGGAAAAAAACTGAAGCAAAATGTGTCAGCTGAAATGTAGTTTTTATTGGTACCATGCGACTTCTTGATAACTTTTTATTCCAATTTTTTGGGACTGTGAAATTACCGAAAAAAAGCCCCAATTTTTGCGTTTGGAATCTTTTTTCTTCTACGGTGTTCAGCGCAAAGGATAAATGATGTTATATTTGAAAAGATAGGACTTTTATGGACGCTGCAATACCAATTATGTGTAACTTTTTTTTTACTTGTATTTAAACTTTTAATTTTTTTTTCTACTTCAAATTTTTTTAACGTTAAGACGTAGGCTATGTCTGCACAGCATGTGTCCACCTCTGCTCTATAGCCCTGGCTGGGATCGCTCCCTGCTGTGTCTTATCAGCAGTACATGAGATTCTCTATCTTTGTTACTAACAAACTCTAACCCTTTAGAGCTCTCTAGCTTTGTGCTCTGCTGTTAAAATCTCTCTATTACAAATGTCCCTCTAACAGGTTAAGCTAGAAACAGCAGAGCTAAAATGTCAGTCACTGCTGTAAAACTGCTCACAGTCTGAACGGGTTGTGGGAGCCTGAAGCTGGCTGTGAAGAGCAGGCTCTGTGAGAGCCTGATAAGAAAACCCCTTTAAGGCATTAAAGTTCCACAGCAATTACTGGAAATATACTCAAGCAGCCTCACATTTTCTCAAGTATTACTCCTTGACCCCCATGCAAATTAATGGAAGCCCCTGTAACACAAGCCCACCAGAAGGGAGATGCTATGCTTTCTGCTCTGGGCAAGAAAAGGGGGTTTCAAATGCAGAAACTCCCTCTGTGATATATTCTCGGACTAGGCTCAAACTGGCCCACAGAGGAGTGCTGGTGGGCCCCAGGAACCCATTCCACCGCCGGGCCCCAGGAACCCACTCCACCGCCGGGCCCCAGGAACCCACTCCATCGGCGGGCCTCAGGAACTCAATCCACTGTCGGGTCCCAGGAACCCACTCCGCCGCCGGGCCCCAGGAACCTAATCTGCCGCCGGGCCCCAGGAACCCTCTCATCAGCGCCACTGGTGGGCCTCAAGAATCAACTCCACTAGTGGGATCCAAAAATCAAGTCCACTGGTGGCCCCAAGAATCGACTCCACTGGTGGGCCCCAAGAATCAACCCCCCTATGGGGCACCCAAGAATCAACTCCACTGGTGGGCCCCAAGAATCAACTCCACTGGTGGGCCCCAAGAATCAACTCCACTGGTGGCCCCAAGAATCAACTCCACTGGTGGGCCCCAAGAATCAACTCCACTGGTGGGCCCCAAGAATCAACTCCACTGGTGGGCCCCAAGAATAGACTCCACTGGTGGGCCCCAAGAATAGACTCCACTGGTGGCCCCAAGAATAGACTCCACTGGCGGGCCCCAAGAATAGACCCCACTGGTGGTCACCAAGAATCAACTCCACTGATGGATCTCAAGAATCAACTCCACTGGTGGCCCCAGGAACCAACTCCACTAGTGGATCAATTTGTGACACTGGTGCCACAAAATACATAACAAAGAACCCACTCCATTGATGGGCCCCAGGAACCCACTCCACCAACGGGCCCCAGGAGCCCACTCCACCAGCGGGCCCCAGGAGCCCACTCCACCAGCGGGGCCCAGGCGCCCACTCCACCAGCGGGCCCCAGGAGCCCACTCCACCTGCGGGCCCCAGGAGCCCACTCCACCAGCGGGCCCCAGGAGCCCACATCCACCAGCGGGCCCCAGGAACCCACTCCACCAACGGGCCCCAGGAGCCCACTCCACCAGCGGGTCCCAGGAGCCCACTCCACCAGCGGGTCCCAAGAACCCACTCCCAAGAATCAACTCCACTAATGGACCACAAGAATCAACTCTACTGGTGGATCTCAAAAAATCAAACTCAACTGGAGGGCCCCGGGCAACCCAGTCACACACTGGTAGGCACTGTCCAGTAGGAATCGGAGGAGTCTGCACACAATTCTGATTAATTTGTGACACTGATACGACACAATACATAACGGAGTAGGTCCTCCCTGGTTCACCATCGTAGCTCCCAGGTAGATATTTGTTGTTCATTAAAGAGCTGTCAACTGGGTCACTGACAACATGGAACAAGCAGGTTTATTTCCCTCCCTACAGTGACACCTAATTAAAGGATACATCCACCTGACACACTTGTACAATACTCTTCATGGAAGCAGAGAGAATTCAGCTACCAGGAGTGATTGGAATGAGTGCTCAATCTGAGCGTCTGCTGTCACAGCTCAATTGTAACCGTCTAATCGAAATTCCAAGTAATTTACTAGAAATGTTAAAAAAAAACCTTAACTGTATATATATTTGGCTGGATTTTATTAGCCTTTAACCAGTTCTATGCTTTAGATCACCCATACTGCAAGGCCCCTTGACAAACACACACTCTTCCTCTGCTGGGACCAACAGTGATCATCTGTAATCTGCGGTCGAGATTTGGCAGTGACTGTTTAACTTCCCTGCAGCGCTCCCACAGGGCAAATGTAGTATTACACAGCACCCATTTACATCAATGGGTCGTCTACGGAACGAAAGACAGGACAGGTCTTCCATTAGGAGAGACACTCTTTATAACCACTCTGGGCAAGAGATGAGAATATCAATAAGAGGGATAGACATGGTAACCCAAAAATACCCCAAAAATAGTCAAGAGACATAAAGTAATTCACTGGACAGGACGATAAAATATAACTTTAACTAGATATCCTTAAAAAGGGGAACAAAAATAGGTCTCCCCAAATACACCAAAGAAAAATGCTGCAGGAAATAGGAACTGTTCCTATAGCACCCTAGCTAGGGAACTACCTGTCCAACAATTATGGGATATTCGTCCTAATAAGGACGGTCCCAACAGGAACCCTATTAGGCCCTATTTACAGGAAAACACACAATTATTTATTTTCTAATCCTGTACTAAGTGTTGCAAAACCAATAGAAAAAGAAAAAAACACCCCCTCAAAAGCAGATAAGAGCATAAAAATAGCAAGGCTGCAATACACGTTTATAAGCCCTTGTAAACGTATATTGGAGCCTTGCTATTTTTATGCTATGGTTTTTATGCTATGGTTCCTGTTGGGACCGTCCTTATTAGGACGAATATCCCATAATTGTTCGACAGGTAGTTCTCTAGTTAGGGTGCTATAGGGACAGTTCCTATTTCCTGCGGCACTTTTCTCTCATGTATTTGGGGAGACTTATTTTTGTTCCCCTTTTTAAGGATATTTAGTAAAAGTTATATTTTATAGTCTTGTCCAGTGAATTATTCAAGGGATGAGAATCCAGAACAAAGGACCTCTTTCCATTAATGGGATTCTCCACTGTAGATAATCCATACTTGCTAGCAGGATTCTTTGACAAGAAATTGACTACAAAGCGTCCCTCCACTTTTCCCTTTCCTAGCAATAGGCTGTAATACATTGGGAAATATGGTAGTAAATGTTTAGGTGAAATCTGTCATTACACAAAGCCCATTCAACTCAATAGAATGTCTACATAATGCAGGACAGGACAGGTCCTCCAGAGCAAGAGACGCTCTTTGTAACTGTTCTCTACTCTGCCCAAAAGATAATGGTTCTGAACAGAGGACCCCTCTCCTTTAACCTAGAATTTTATAGTACGGTGCTTTCTAAACTGGAGAACCCTTTTACAATCTTAAATGGGTTTTCTACCCACAATGTGAATAGGGGCGGGAGGGGGCGGGGCCGGAGCGCGGCGGGGGGCCCCGTCCGGCCCCATGAATGCTTGTTTAGGCGCGTCCGCCCCGGGTAAATAATGTGATGTATTTTCCCCCCGGGGCGGATTCGCCGAGCGGGGAGGGGGGGGGCGCGGGGATTCCACTTTTCTCAATGAGGCAGTGGTTACCGTAATTGTTTGCGCGGATTGGCCGTACTGAAAGCGCAATCCGGCGCGGGAATAGGCCCCAAAACCGCGGAGAAAAAGCCGTGTGAAAAGGGGGGGCCTTATAGTACGGTGCTTTCTAAACTGGAGAACCCTTTTACAATCTTAAATGGGTTTTCTCACCACAATGATTGGCTTTTAACATGTAGAGTCAGGAGATAGAGAGGATTTTATCTCCTCTTAGTGCACATAAGTTTCTCTGGTTACGACCACCTCTCCCCACCTCTCTCTCCTCTGTCTCTTATCTCTCATTGCTCTAAGCTGCTGTCAGTCATTCACTCTGACCATTGTGAGTCACCTCCTGCAGAGACTAGTCTACTCTACCTCTAGACTTTGAGAGCTTCTTATTTAGCTAAGTAAACACTCTTTAAAACTCTGCAGCTTGAGCAATACACTTGATAAATCTATTGCACTCATTGTCAGGGGAAGAAGAACAGCTAGGAATAGCGGAGCTGATATGTTAATTACTGCTATAGACCCACCTACAGTCTGAAAAGCATGTGTGATTCTAAAGCTGGCTGTGGCTCTGTGAAATTACATTGTGAGAAAACCCCTTTACCAACCGTTCACAGCTCCGTTCCTAGAGCAGCCTTTGAGAATGGCAGAGATCGGAGGCTTTCTCCAATCCCCGCTGTTTAACCTTTTACTTGCCATGGCATGATCAAAGGGGATTCCCATGCCCGATCGGCAGTGCTGGACTGGGATGTCTAGGGCCCACAGGTGGAGCTTATTCTAGGGGCCCACCACTTGAGCCATTTATGGGCCCATCGATGGAGCTTATTTTAGGGGCTCACCCTACAGCTACGGTAAATTATTGTACATCCCTCCTATACTTTGTTTCTTGCTTTTTTCCTCTGTGTCCAAAGTTTAAGGGAATGCAGTTTTAAAAAACCCAAATCCCCGGTCTACCATGCCGGGCCCCCCCGGGGGTTTTTTTCCTTTTTTTTTCCCCCTTTGGGCAGTCTAAGGGCCCCGTCATCGGGGACTGGGTTTCCCAATGCCCAATTGAGCCTGGGGAAAGCCTTCACAGTCAGCCCTGCAGACCAAGGGAGCCCCCAGCCTTCTCTTACAAACCCTGCTGTTTAGGGCCATGTGTCCCCCCCCCAACGCACCTGGGGCAAAATTGGGATAAGTGTATGATGTATTTGCATACAAAGGGGTATACAAAAGTATCTAAAAAAACAATATAATTTTCTACTAAAATTTTTCAAATAGTTATCCCCTTGGGGGATTTAAAAAAAAAAAAAAAGGGGAATACCCAAAAAAAAACTGCCCAAAAAAATAAAATGAAATTAAATATTTCATATAAATTATTGGTATAGATTACACACACACAAAAACAAAACACATATTCAAACCCAAACGACCATAAAACCATTTAAAAAGTTTAAAGGTAAATGAAAAAAAAAAATGAAAAAAAAAACAATTTTTTTTGATGGAAGTTGCAAAATATTTTTTCAGAAAATTACACATTAATGTATATGTATTCTCAAACTACGCCCCCCCCCCCAAAAAAAAATATAAAACATCTCGCACAAAACCCAAAAACCCAATACAGCTGTGTTTACTAAAAAAAAAAAAAGGTTTTGACTGCTTGAATGAGGGAACCCGGGGGAAAACCAAAAAATGTACTGGGCCCTTTTCCCCGGGTTGTACTTAAAGGGGGTTTCCGCACAAGGGTCCCCTGCTTTTTATGTTAAAGATTGCAAAAACAAGTCCCCTTTTTCAATTAAAGTTTCCATTAACAGGTCCTTCCTATTCCTAGATATCCCCCTTTTAAAGGGGGGTGCATCAGCTCCTCAGGGTTTCTAAAAGTCCAACCCTGTTTATGTCAAACCCCATAGGCTTCCAGTGCTGGTCGCTAAAACCACATACCTGTTTTTTATTTTTAAAACCCCGATAGCACCAGTGCTGGTTTGCTATTAAACTACAGACCTTTTTGAAACTATCCTTAAACAGCCACTGCTTTGGGCCTTTAAAAATTTCGACCTGGTTTTTTTTATCCTGATAGGTTTCCAAACACTGGTTTACTATAACTACATACCGGGTTTTATCTATCCCCGATTTGGCAGCCAGCACTGGGTTTCTAAACTACAGACCCCGGCCCTTTTTACTGCCACCCAGTAGAAGCCGTAAACACGGCTCTGAATTCAAAATGAAACCCCAAAAAAACAAAATGAGGGAAGATGAATCCCAAAGTATGAGACCCCAAACCCCCTTTTAAGGGACGGGAAATTTAGGGTTTCCCAAAAAGGGATATTTAATGCTAGTCTTCTATAGGAGAACCCATTGCCTCCATATAAAACGGGGAAGGAACGCAGGTTACATTTTAATCAGAATTCCTCCCAGAAAATTACCTTCTAAATGTTGTATTTTCTTTTTGGAATATCAATGGCACCCCGCTTCAAAAGCGCAAGTGACTACCCACAACCTGGGGGGCTGGGACCCCAGGAGTCAGGGAGATGAGCTCTGCGGAATAACACATCACTGCGGCACAGTCAGTGACGGCCACCGGGGAGCGAGCACCGGAGAGGACTTCATCACAATAACTATCTCTGGGTTATTAAGAGGAGTCATCATGAAGAGCAACAGGAAAAAGACCCGCAGCAATCTAATTTAAAACCCTGTACACCCCTTGACGACGGGCCGCCTGGGTGTATGAGATCATCTCTAGACAGCGGGAACAGTATCAGGGCTGCATGAGGAACTAAATTTTAAAAAAAACCCCCCCCATCACTTCTTAAACCCCGCAGGGCATACACAGCCTTTGTGTGGGGGGCCCTAAAAATTATTTCAACGGAAAAAAAAAGCCATAAAAAAGGGGAAAGCAGGGGAATAAAAGCCCTTTTTGCCCAAAAAGTTTTAAAAAAGGGGGTTTTCTCACCACAGTGATTTACATTAAAGGGGTTGTCTTATCATCCCGTAAAAAACAGCATATGAGACAACCCCCTTTAAATTTAACAAGGCATTTTTATGACAGGGGATGTTTTTAAAAGTCATACTTTAAATAAAGTATTTTATAAAATATTAGGGACCAAAATAGTATTTAAAACCCAAAGTTCCCGTCAGACTCATTTAAATTTTAATGTAAAATACCAACCCGGGTTTACACATACGTATTTTTCCCCACGTAATTGTTTTTGGGGTTTTTTGGGCACGTTTCAAAAAGTGATTCCAAATTTTTGAATTTTCCCATGCAATGTAAAACCCCCCTAGGGGGAACAAAGGGGTGCGTTTTTTTTGAGGGTCCAAAAAAAATTTTTTGAATACGAACCCCCCACTTTCTGGTTTACAATTAGATTCGTTTTTCCCGCCTAAATTTCCCCATCGGGGTTTAAAATGTTAATTTAACCTCCTTAACAACCCTCCAAAACCGCTTTTGGCGTCAGCATTTCAAAGGGTTTTTCGTCTGCAGCGACACTTTTGAGAATTTGCAGATATCGGGGGGTTTTTTCGGCTTTTAGGCCCAAGCTTTTTTGCCGAGAAAAAAACTTTTTGCATCAAAACCCTGTTCCCACCCCAGTCCCGCCAAACGCCGGGGGGCGGGTAAAATCTCCCTACCAGCGCTTTAAACCTTTACGGGCCCCGGGCCCCTGCCGCCCGCAAACAAAGGGGTTTTGTCGGGGGATCAGCACTCCCATGACCCAACAGAGCCCAGGGAACGGCGGGACATCAGCCCCCGGGGGTCAAGGTACCCCCGGGGGTTTTTGTAAGAAGCCTGCAATCAGGGGAAACCCGTGTGCTGCCCTACTGCTGCCTGGTTTTACACTGACACAGATTAAAAAATTAAATTTGCAGAAAGGAAAAAAGCTAGTAGATTACGAAGTGTAAAAAAAAAATGAAAAAAAGTTATCCTTTCATGCGATAAAAAAAAAAAAAAAAAACAAAAAAATAAAAAACAAAAAAAGTATAGAAAAAAATAAAATTAAAATTTTTTTTATAAAAAATAATTGTGCATACATTAAAACCCCCAAAAAAACCACACAAATTAAAGGGAAACTACCCCGACCTAATAACCCCAGAATTAATCTAAAAAAGTTATTAAAAAGGGGTTTTTTTCCACTGTAAAATTTTACCGTGGGATCCCCCCAAAAAGGGGATTTAAACACTTTTCCCAAATAAAGTTTATTAAAAAAATGCAGCCTGAGAGAGCACAGCCCCGCCTTAAACCCGCCCAGTTTTTCTTAAAAGCTTCTAATTTGATCGACCCGACAAAAATCTGCTGGCCGGGGTTGCGCAGAGCACACTTCTTATCTGATGAGAGGGGAAATGAAAAAGGGTTTTCCCCCAAAGGGAAACCCCCGGGTAGAAATATGTTTTCTTTTGTTTTACAAATCCACTATTGTAGTTGATTATCTGAGTAGATCCCCTTTTCCCGATGACAGGGGAAAATGGGAAAAAGCTTTCAAGAGGCTGAAGGACTTTTCAAGCTGCTGTGGAAAAAAAGGGGTTTTTTCTTTTGTATACAGAATCCCTAGGGTTTTAGTTTTTATTATTTGAGTGAAAAATTTCACAAATCCCTTACTGAAAAGGCCGTGCTCTGGCCCGTGTCTCTCTCTCTCTCTCAACTCAAACATGGGTTTTTTTACAATTTGGGTTTTTAAGAAAAAGGCACGTCCTGGGGAAAACCCCCTTTTAAATGTTTTAAAAGTGAATGACTAAAAAAAAAATTTTCCCAAAAATTTTAAAAAGGTTTTTTAAAAATTCTGCAAATTTAAATTTTTAAGGGGAACTTTAAAAGGGGGTTTTTCCACGATGTTTTGTTGACGTGGGATCCCTTCCCCAAAAAAGGGGATTTCAAACACTTTTTTAAATACAGTGATTTTCAAAAATTTAAGCCTCTGAGAGCCAGCTTTTTTTACATGCCCTTTTTTACCTGACAGTTTTAAAATTAAAACCCACCAGGGCTGATCGGCCGGCTTGCTCTGTCTGCACTTCTTAACTAAGACAGGGGAAAATGAAAAAAGGGGCTAGCAAGGGAAATGGGAGGAAAAATTCCCCGTCTTTTTTTAAAAAGAGGGAAACCACTTGTTCGAATGTAATTATTTTGGGAAATGTAGAACCCCCCCTTTTACTTGGGGTCTCTGCTCAGAAACCCCCCCCCCCCCCCCCCCCCCCCCCCTGACTCAGCATGGCTGAGTTAATTTGGGGCCCTGAAACAATTAAAAATAAGGGAAAGGGCCTTTTTTCCCGCAAAACCCCCCTTTAAAAATATTCCCCCAAAAAAGTACAAGTTTGTCCTGAAAAAAAACAGGCCCCCTACAAATGCGTTATTGAAAAAAAAAAAAAAAGTTTTCCACTGTTGAAACGCAAGGGGGCAAAACTTTAAAAAAAATTGCTGGTCCGAAAAAAACTTTTCAGGGGGTTTCCCGGGAAGGAGGAAAGAATAATACGGGTTTTTAAAAGGGTTTAAATTTTAAAAAAAAAGTAGTGAAAAAACGCATCAAATACGTGTCAAATAACATTTCAAAGGCCCTTTTTGGGTGCCCAAAATTTTAGACTGATTTTTTATACGTTAATTACGTTTGAAAAAGGTAATCGACACCCTTTGTGTGTACCTACCCTTAACGTTTTTTTAATAAATGAGGCCCATTATCTCTTATGATGTCACCTTTTTTGTCAGTAGGAAACACGAAGGATCTATAAGTCAATGGGGAGGGGGATTACAAATTCATCACGGGTCTTTACACCCCAGTGTGAATAGAGCCTTATCGTGTTCCTCACCTCGAAGCGCTCCTGTTTCCACCCCTGATGGGCATCTAAGGGTGGGTGTTTCCGGGAAACAGAGGTTGCGGGGAAAATTTCCATAAGATCCATACTGCTTTTGTAGCTCTTCCTCCAGCTTCTCATACTCGTCCAAAAAAGGGCCGGGCTTTAAAAAAGGGGGACAAGGCGTTTTTAGAGGATTTACCAATAACCAAACCCCTTTGGGTAAATTTTACAAAGGCTTATTTCCGGGGGGTATTTTTCGGACCATTTACGTCCAAAAAACGGCCTAAAAAACGTTTCCCAAAAAATGAACAATTAATTAGCATTGAATTTCCCAAAGTAAAAAAACACCCTCTTTAAATTTACACGAGGGTATTTTACAACTATTTACGGCGTAAATACGTCCGTAAATACGATCGAAAAAATTTTTTCCTTCCCCCCCAATTATTGAGGGGTATTTTGCAAGTAAATCCCCAAAAGTAAAGAATTTTTGGGATGTAATTTTTGATTTTAAATACGTTTCCACAAATTTTGGGGACACTATTTGAAACTATTTTCGGGGCTTTTTGCGGAAAGTAATTACGCCCCCTTTAAAACGCCCAAAAAAGCCGTGTGAACATAGCCTTACTGTGACTACTGCCTCATAACCGGTCAAAGCATTGAGAACACAAGACCCATCATGAGCGTCAGTTGTAATGAATGAAGCGCACCTGACGCTCCAAGTCCTGAATCTCGCTCGGGTTTCCCCTCCACCCTTTTTTTCGTTTTTTTTAATTTTTTGGGTTCCGGTTTTCTTCGCAGAAAACCCATTTAGTGGAAAAATCCCCTCATCTTCCCCTTTCACTATCCTGGGAAAAAGGGAAAAGGGGGTAAAGGAGCCGCGAATCTTTAAAAAAAACACTTAAATGAATTTGAAACCTCAGCGTTCCCCAATGTTCCTATCATTGCTTCCGAGACGACCATTGTATGTGGAAACCATAATTCTGTGGAAATCTATCAGGAGAGGAGAAATGGCGCAATGTGAATGAGCGCAGCACCATGTAAATTTGTGAAAGGTTTAATAGTCTAAAGGGGGAGATGGAGGCTGCACACTACAGGGGGGCAGTCACCACCAAAATGCCTTGCTAACCACTGCATATGGGGCCTCAGAGCAGAAGATGGGCATTTTTACCTCTGCTAACCCAATGTGTATGGGGCCTCGGGCGCGGATGTCCTGCCCCTTGTACCCCATGGTTTTGGGGCCCCCGGGGCAACGGAGTCACTGCACCTCTGCTAACCCCCACTGTGTATGGGGGGCCCCGAGCAGACAGATGTCAGCACCCTCTAATTTTTAGTGTTTGGGCCCTAAAGCAAAAGGATTCACTGCACCTCTGCTAATCCTACTGTGTTGGGGCCTCGGAGAACGGGGTCACCGACCTCTGCTAAAATATTGTTTGGGCTCGGAGCAGACGGGTGTCACTCACCTCGCTAACCCCCACTGTGTATGGGGCCTCAACAGACAGATGTCACGCACCTCTGAAATCCTACTGTGTTGGGGGGCCCCGAGCAACGGATGTCCAATGCCCTCGCTAACCTACTTGGG